>JADZMA010003065.1:0-10357 GCA_020796225.1 Arion vulgaris
AAGGATAAGGGTCCAAATAGGAACTATGGAGAGAACAAGACAGATTCCAGTGAGCGAACAGGTTAAAAAAAGACGCTGGCGCTGGATAGGACACACTTTGCTAAAATCGGAGGGGAATATAACAAGAAGGGTCCTTGCCTGGAACCCGCAGGGACAGCGAAAGAAGGAGAGGCCGAGAAATACAGGGAGACGAGATTTGGAGGCGGAGATCAACAATATAAAGAAGAGCTGGAGGGAGCTGCAGGAGATAGCTAGAGATAGGAAGACTTGATATGAGTTGGTTGAGGGCCTATGCCTCCAACGTAAAGAAAGAGAGAGAGGCATGTTCTTACTGGCCCTAATGACCATGGGTGTATACTAATTGGAGGAAAATATGTTGAATTTTAGATTTCAGAATGTGTGTGATATTTAGCGCTATATATCAACTTTCACAGCTAATCAGTATCCTGTTGAACGTAATAATTATAAACAAATAATGTCTAAAAATAATAAGTACAGTTACTCAATATTTTGGTGGTTCCTGGCCCTTAATGACGAGCCGCCCCTGTCGCCAATACAGATGTAATCTCAACAAATTCAGAGAAATGGGAACAGCTTGAATCATACTCAACTGCAACAACACAAAAACCACAACAACATACACTAAACAACTTACAATCCCAGATATCGCAACCAGGGAAAAGAAACTACAAAAGTTCAGAAAACTAAAACACTGGATCACTTTAACCAATTTCCAACCACACAATGGATTCATGTCTTCAGAAGAAACAGTAAGGAAAGGAGGAGCTTGGATACACATACAAATGTCAAACAGCTCTAAAATAGAACATTCAGTTGCTACAGGATAACCTCCAACAAACTACAGGGTAGAACTACATGCATTCATAAAGGTCACTAAGATACTGAATAAACAAAAACTTGACAAATCAAATAGTCGTTCTGTGTGACTGTATGTAAGCTCTCCAGACTCTCCAATAAAACATAAGGACCTTTTAATAAGAACTGATATTGAACACCTAAATCAGCTGTCCAACAATAATAAAGTATCACTGCAATGGATTCCACCGCGTGGCATTGTAGTAAGGAGACAGTTGACTCTCCTCAATGATTTGAGATCTCAAAAATAGCCCTGTGTGACTTATCTGAAAAGAGAAATTTTGGGCACCAGTGACGACCTCCTGTTGACAAATGGATTCGTGAAGGCAACTCATCTCATAGTTCAGACCTCTGAATATAAGAAATTGATTGCAGAAGATTTTTATAACTCTCTAGTAGTGTTTCAAGTATGACATATAATATCATATATCAAATTGTTTCAATAGTTAATGAATATATTAAATTATTAACACATTCACTACCGAATTGAAAAACACATGTTGACAGTTAATTTTTTCATTTTCATTCTGTCGTACCAAACTAAGCTGTAGTTTACTTTTTTTTCTATGGATTGTTATGAATTATATATTGTTTTGTAAATAAATAAATGAACAATTATAAAACACTGAAAGAATTGTACATGCAGGCACAGCACTAATTTTTTTTTATAATTGAATATGATTTACAATAAAAAATGCTATGTAAATTTTATTTAAACTAAACTCTTATCAAATTCTAGACAATTAACTTTCTCCTAATGATAATCATTGTATTTTAATCCCAAAGGGGGAAAAAGTAATGCACCCCTTTAAATTAGTATTAAATTATCAGAAACTGTTTGCACTTTCCCATTTCCCTATAAAAAATATTGAAAGATTTTAATAGATGAATGTAGACCTGTTTTTTTTTTTGCTGGAAAAAAGTACTACAAATTTTTCCCCTCAGTCAATTGATGCAACTGTTCTATCTTTAGTTTAATATATCCCATCTGATTTTTTTTTTAATTGTTGATATATTACCCCCATGTTTGTAAGTCGGGAAAAAAAAAATAACACTCGATTTTTGGCATTTTGGGAAAGGTGGAGGGGGATAAAGCCCCGTAAATAAAAGGGCCGAAATCTTCTGTCCTGGCCCACTTGTAGGGGCATAACTGCCAATTTGCTCTTAGGCTCAGATCACTAAATCACCAAGATGGTTTAAAAATGGTGTATGGGGCATTATAAAAAAATTTTCCCTTTCAGAAGTAGTATCAATAAAATATCCCCTATTGCGTATCATGGTCACAATTATTATTGTTTTTGTACTATGAAAATAACAAATTCAAAAAACATGGTCTATGTTGTTTTAGCTCTCCTTCTTATAAATAACCCAGTAAACACTGTTGGAACCCCCAGTATTTAATTTAAAGATAATATACAAATTCTCTTTGTATACAAAACCTTCCATGGTAAATTTTTTCTAGGTTTTATAAACGAAAATAAATATAAATTTCTCAATTAATTTTAAAAGCTCCAATTGGCCCCGTGTAAAATAGAAAACTTTCTGAAGATTAAGTTAAGGGGGATCAGAATCAGTAATTAAATTTAGCATCATTAAAACAATTGGGTTTTTAATAAAAATCTTAGCCCTCTGTATGTAGGGCCCCTTTTTCTCTTTGGGCGGTCAATAGGAAAGTTTTTTCTGGCAATTTCTGAGTTTGTTTTTCTTTTTGTTGTTCCTGACATAAGTCTCTTCTCAAAGACTCCGCCCTTCTAATTTGGCCCAACTCTGTCATCAGCTATCCCCCCCATGTGCTGGGATCTATGAAAATTTTTTCTTTGGGTTTTTCAGAATTTTTATATCTGACAGTGGTTCCCCTGGCCTCCCTCAGTTCACAGAAACTTTGGGGTTTTATGGAAAGTTTCCATTCTTCTCCTTAAATCTTAAAAATTCTGCTGAGCATGCCCATGAGGGAAAGGGGCAGATTTGCTTTTTAATCTTTATTGGTTATCTTTGAACCCCCTGATTTTCATAATCTTGGAGACATCAAAGGTAAAAGATGTTAGTCTTCTCGTGTCTTGGGGGGGCTTCCTGTTTCTAGCCATTATAAAAACTAATTAAATGATATTTTTGGGTCTTGTCTGAATGTCAATTTTGTTGTCCCCTCCGATTTTTGCGAATGTAAGGGGCACTCCTATCTGCGTTGTTTCCCTCAAGAAAGGCTGGAAAATGGCCCCAAAAATAGAAAAATTTTTCACTTGTTAATGTCCCTTTAAAGTGATGTTTGATTCTTCCTCCTGACATAATCAACTGTTTTGGAGACATTATTGTCGAAAAAAGGGGTCGCATGCCTTTGACTTATTAATTAGACTTTGGTGTGGTCTCACTGGGCGACTAAGGCAGCATCGCCCGAAGAGGTCTAAAAATTTTTCCTCGTTTTTGCTTGGCTCTTAAATTGGGTTAAAACATAAACCATAGTCTGTCGGGGGCTTATCCCCAAGCGTCCCAAAAAGGGTGGTTCAAAGGACTCGAAAAAATCAAAGGGTGGGGGAAAGGACACAGCCTGGCTCCTTTTAACCCAAAACTATCAGATTTGCTGCCAGACTGTTGCTTTCATGCCCTCATGGAAGACAATAAATTGGACAATTTTGGGGGAAACCAATTTTTCTTTTTAAAAAGACTTGGCCTGGTTTGGTGAATCCTTGTCAAATCCAAAAGCAATACATAGAGGCTTGCTCTGCTCTCTCCCCTTCTCTTGTGGCTGTCAAAGGGAAATATCTTTATTGTTAGTCTGGCTCAAATCCCATTGTGACTCGGAAGAACAGCCCCAGTTTCTGTGTCGTTTTAAAAAGGACAGTGAAAGCTTTTTTACGCTTAGGGGGGAAATGCCTCTTGGTTTTACAATCCCCTTCCCCCTTTTTTTTTTATGGGTGTACTTCCATCCCTCATGCCCCTGAAAGTGTTCCCTCTCACACTAAAGGGGGAATTGAGGGTGGGGCACAGGACATCTATTTTTTTGGTTTCTGCAGGAATTTTCATCCTGATGCCTTGCCATTTAAAAGGGTTTTGATTTTGGAAAAAGGTTCCTCCCCTTGGGTTGGTTCCACGGTTTGGTAGATTTTTGGTTGATCTGATGGGGACTGGGTGTGCTGGTTTCTCCACAGAGAAAAAGATTGGAATAGTGTTCCCCCATTTTTAACTTTTTGTCATATCTGTTATTTCCCTTTTTTCATCTTGTGGTGCAATTTTTTTTTATGTTTGGTCCCAGAGCTCTCTGATATTTTTAAATTGCCTTTGTTGCCCATATCTGCAGCATTTTGTATACAAGAAAAAGATTTGCCAGTATTCTTTGCACACCTCTTGACTCGTTGCAATCTGATTTGTGTGTGGGGTGGCCCTTTTAACTCGAGGTTTATTTTTGTGATTTTTTGGGGCTCCTTTTCCTCAAGTAGGGGCTTGGGTTGTTTCATTTTTTTCTAATCTTTGTTGGAAATTTCTTGGTGCCAAATAGTCAATGGCACGTCTTTTTAGTTTTTAGAATTTCCCCACCGTCTACTCTCATTCTCCTTTTCATTCTCACAGGCATGCCTTTCTAAAAAGTCCCCCTATTCTCTGTCATCCCCCTTTGGTGAGCTGACTTTGGGTTTTTGGGGGGTCTTCTTGTTGATGGTTTTTCCCTTGAATATTTTAAAATTTTCTGATAACTTCTGATCATCACAGTCCGCGCTGTGGAAATCGTGTGATTTTCACTGGTTGATGTGTTGTCTGCGTGTGGTAAAATCAAACTGATCCAGTACTGTCTTGGGGGGCACCATGACACCCTGTGTCTGTGTTTGACAAAAAAGTATTTGTCCCCACATGTTGTTTTGGGGGAAATTCCAACAGTCTTTACCATTATCTTGATATTTCCAATCCATATTTGGCATACTCCCATGCGGATGTCCAGCGTGCAAAGGGTCCCCAAAAATAAACAGTTGCTCATCTACGGAAATGATAAAGCATTCTGTAATGAGTCATAAAAATTTCTTTATCTTCTAAAGCTGCTGGGTTGGGGAAAAACCTCGATGTTGATCCACCCCATTAGTCGTATGATATTATCGTTCTGATGCAGCTACTGGTGTATGAATAACTTTCCCAAAACTATTTGCGAAAAACCCACCCCTACAGTCTAGGTTTATTGGTGTTTGGGCCCTGCCAGAAAAAAGTGTAAATTTTTTTCTTTACTGAACCACAGTCTGGAAACCTGGTTTCCCGGGGCTTTTCCCTGCGTCCTATTCTCTGTCTATAACAGCTGTTTTCTGATGTCTTTTTTTTTCGGGGCTGGTTGACTCCAGGCAATTCCCGTTCCATTTTCCAAATCTAAGAGTTTATTTTTCTTGTTTCTAACTGTTCTTCATGTTTTTGCTAGGCAAAAAAAGATAAGTTTTCTCTCTTTTTGCCTAAATGGGCAGCTGATATGGAGAATGTGCCTTGCCCCTTTTACAAACCCCCCTCTACCCTACTGTTTTCCAAAGGAAAGACAAAGTCTATACGTTGGAATCCAGCAGGGGTTTTTGGGGGGTGGAAGATAAGGGCACATTTAAACCCTCAACTGCCTTAGGGCCTCCCCATTTTTGGGCAAGGTTTCTCCTTCCCCTCATTGTGCTGACCCCCAAGGCAGTGGGGTTTTTATCGGGTTCTCCCCGGCCTTTTACTCTCCCAGCCCCCCCTCCCGGCAGTGTGTGTAGAATTCAAATGTACATCTGGGTAAATAACACGGGATACCCTAGGCCTTTAAAGCGTTTCCCTCTCTTTGTAGGATCTTGCGCCCCTTTAACTAGTTCAAAGCAGATAATAGTTGTTTTATCTTCGTAGTGTGTATTCAGAAACTCGGTAAATTTCAGTTAAAAATTAGCTTTGTTGAGTGTTTTCCCTTCAATTTTTCATCGGACTGAGGCTAGAAAACAAACGCCCTTTGCCTGCGCTGGTGTAACTTTTACAGTAGTGCACTGTACAACCTCGTTACTGAAAACTCATGAAAACACAACACTGCAGAAATATTCCCCTGGGCAAAAAACTTGGGCCCCGGAAAAAATCCAAATGAAAAACGTTCAAACACTATCGTGAAGGATACACATCCCCATGTTGTTGAGGGGAGTTATTATGGGAATGTGTTAATATAATATTTTACATTGTGGGGGTATGTTTGAAAGTTGGATTATTTTTTACATGACTTTTAAAAAATTACCTAAAAAAGGATGATTGGGGGCAGAGAGAGGAGTGTTTTTAAACCCAGCAAACGCTGGAACCATCATATAATACTCTTCAACATCAGTTATGGGATACGGCACCTGGGTCTGCCCAAAGGATTACGATTCGGTTCAACAGGGACTGAATAAACATTCAAAAAAAAATATTTCTCTTAAGCCCCCCAAACCCAAACTACATAGTAGAGACACCATTGGGAGGGTGAACTGAAAGCTAATATGCTATTATCATTCAGATATAAATTTTTCTGTCTGTAGTTAAAATGAGCCCATCTAATCTAAGATCAAGATTGATCAACAGATGTCGGGAGCATTACACTGACTAATTCCTTGTCTAAGTCATAGATTCCCAAACTTTTTCTCCCACTTTAGCCCCCCATTATAACAGTTTGTCAGTACCCCCCCCAAATACATATATATATATATTTTCCTGGTGGTTGAGGCCCAAATTTGAGTGAAAAAAATAAAATCACTGTTACCAATGTGTAGGCGACAAAGGAGTTTGCTGAAATCGAATGTCCATGTCTAACGTGAAAAGTCTATGCATTTAGGGCCTACCAAACCAATGTAAACGTATACACTTTCTTGGAAAAAGATCAAACATATCACGAGTTTTTAAAAATTTGGGTTTTGAAAGAAGGCAGAAGAAGAAGAAGGAAGGAATATATATATATATATATATATATATATATATATATATATATATATATATATATATATACAAAATATATATCATCTCTATTTTCACTTTGACATAGAAAATTGATTTATATTTCTGTCATACATGGTCAATTTTCAAATGATTATATACATGAAATAGAAAATTGATGAAAAAATGGATCATGTAAGATGGGCATAAGATAATTCAAATGTAGAATGCAGTGGGTACTGTCCACTTTGAAACCCCAAATGGTCTAAGTCATGAACATGGAGATCTGAAAGTTAACATGAATTGAAAATCCTTTTTTATGTGTTTTTCCTCTGTATGTCACTAATGAGTAAGCATTGGTACTATAGTCTGTCCATTATCTGACACGTTTGAAATTGATTTTCTCAAAACACCTGTTGGATCTCAGTGATTTTTGCATCAGCCTTAGAATATCCAGGGCCTAAAATAAAACTAACCAGTAGTCCATAGATCTCTGATTTTGCCCATCGGAATTTCCCTTTGATCTTTATGACAATTAAATCAGGGGCTCAAATTTTAGATTCTACAGTATCCTAGAATTTGTCATATCAGTTCTATTCATGGGTGTATCTCCAAAATTAACTTGATGGTAAAAGTAATTAAGGTGTGTTGCCCTTTATGTCAATCGTGAACTGGATACAATATCAACAGTTAGTCCTCCTTGGTCACCATTAGACCCAGTTGTCTTAACTTTACCACAAATTGTATGATGGTAGCGCATTTGGATATGGAAATGTCGTTGCTATTTCTCAGTCTGTAATCAAAAATATGATTTGTATCATCCCGAATCTGCGTTTCCCATGGGGTTGATAATATTCTGCTGGACAAATTGTAATATCTCGGTCGTACTCGTCTTCCTCTCGGAGCACATATTCCCTTCCCACTTCTTCCAGAACTATGTCTATCTTGAAAGGACTCCGTGTCACTTCAACATCCCCCTTTTTTAACGTCCTGTTCTGTTGGAACTTCCCCTTTTACTTTAGCCCAGACAAGCTCTATCGGATTGAGGTGGGCATGATATGGAGGTATAAGCGTGTGGCGTATTCATAATGATTTTGTCAATATGAAACACCTTTGTCTTATTTGTCACCCTCACCAGGTGCAACATTTCGGGTTTCAAAAAATGTATCATAGTGACATTTTCTTACAAGCCAAGTCCTATTGATCTTTTGTATTTGATGCAGTTGGTTTTTTGTTTTCCCGCTGATACTGCGTTGTGATAGGATCTTACCCATTCAAGCATGATGGTCTGTTTAGAATTGGGAAAGTAATCTTTCTCCATCCAGTGCCTGAAAATATGTCCATTCATTTCTTTGGTAGTCCTCCCGTCGTTTTTTGTTTGGGAAAATAAGTCCAGCGTCATGGACAAGACCTTCTCCTGTTTCCCTGCATGTGTTAGTATAATCGCTGGCCTTTGCTGCGTATTTTCTTTCTGTTCACCGTCTACTGATTCCCATTCTTTAGCATTGCTGGGGTGAGCATTGACCGGGTCGTCCAAATATCAATATCATAGCCTTGCCTCCGCTCACGGATCTGCCTCAGGTATTTACTGGGAAACAATTAAATGTGCTTTTCACAAATAATATTCCTGCCCTATAGTTTCTGAAAGGGAAGCCGGGCTCTTTAATTTTCATAAGTACTTTTAGAAATTCATGCTGCAATCTGATTGCAGTTTTAATTTCAGTTTCTGAGAACAATTGATTTGTAAACATTTTCAAAAGCTCCCGTCTTATGACATCTATGTCAAGTAGTCAATTTTTCTTTTTCCCTCCTTGCTTGACATTAGTACTTTGTCCTTTTTTAATCCATCGGGAAAAGATTCTCATTCAGACAAACGCCAGTTGCTTGTTTCTCAGGGTTATGAATATAGCAAAATGATGGCCCCTCTTAGTTCCAGTGTTGGTATAGTAAAACTGTAACCTTCTGCATTGTTATAAATGTGCACTTCAGACTCATTATGAATGTGATATCAATGTCAGTTTTGATATAACAATATGATACAATACTTCATACAAATAGCGAGATCGCCCATAACTATACAGCGGTATCCCAATTTCGTCAACTTTCCGCGTTCAAATGCTGGGTTCGGTTTCAGGATTTGTGTTGTTGTATACTCACGATATTTCTATGTTACATAATGTATTTTTAGAACAAGCGTCTGTGTGCCGTAGATCTGTTACTATTTACAATCCGGTGGGGTTGATTTTAATATAACCTGGAAAAAAAAATTTCAAAATACATCAAATTTTCTTGGAAAAAATATTTCTCTAGCGTCATTGATATTCTGGGGTGCTCAAAAAAACATGAGATCAACAGGTAGTTTTAGAAAATCAATTTCAAAACGTGCTCGTTAATGGACAGACTATACCAACTTTTTTAGTGGAAACATTTATTAATTTTGTCTTTAGTGAAAGTATGTGATTGTATTTTTAAATTCCAATGTAGGTTATGTGGAAGGCGTGGAGAGGCAGCGAAGCATAGCAGAGGAAAAAACTTCATATGGTGGTAGTAGTAGTAGTGTGGTTCATCAGATCTTCAGAACTTCAATGTGGCTCTCTCTGGCCGCATTTTGAAGGATGGGTACACCAGTTCAAGTGGGACTGCAGCTGCTGCAGGCAGTCTATGAGGTCTTAGACACAGCAGGATGCATTCACATGCAGATCTTCAGTAAATTTGTCCTAAGTTTGTTAATTTTGCTTTTGAATAGACAGATTCATGTTCTAGTTGTTTCCTCTGTTTGACCATTTGTATTTCTTTTGTTTAAAGTTTACATTAATTTTGTGTTATGAACTTAAGGTGAACTATCAAAACATCACTGGCAGCCACAATTAGAAAAAAATAAGGGTTTCTTAACGTGTATAGAATAGCATCAAACCATCACTCTCTGACATCTGCTGAAATAGACTGAGCACCCCACGGGTCTGTTTGAGTATTATAAGTTGTTCAATGATCATTATATCTTTTCTTCTTATTTTCTATAATTCTTTCTTCTGTCATTCAATGTCAGAATCCAGGTTTACTTTCTTGCTAAAGTTGGAGACAGATTGTTGAACAATGTCTTTAAATGTTCATGGTGACATGTTTGCATTTTTAAAAATTTGGAGCCATTTGAGGCTTGAAAAATCTCAATACCCATACTGTCACCCTAAAATTCTTGGAAAAATCAGGAAATCCTTCTTTGAATTCTGATATCAAAATTATTAATTTCAAGTTAGATTTTCCTATCTCCTTCGACAAATTTCATAATATTGGTTTCTCTTTACCCTCTCGTTACTCGCCATTAACGAAAATGAATTTAAAGAAAAATTTCTTAACAATATGTAGTATTTTGTTTTATCATTGTCCTTTGTTCATTTCTTGGAAAAACTTACAATTTAACGTTTCAATTCTGTTTATTGGTCTTTTGGATATACAATATTTTTGTTTTCCATCTGGTTCATACGAATAAATCATAATGTTTTTCCAGCGCGTGAACAGGACATATAGCTGTCCATGTAAAAGCGGGATTTTCCAAATTAGTCCCACACTTTTGATTGTCCTTGTGATTTGTTGATGGTCATTGCAAAGC
>JADZMA010003066.1:0-10353 GCA_020796225.1 Arion vulgaris
TAAAGGATTGGGGTAACATTCCAATTTAAAACCTAGCATCTCTTCCTTCACCTCGAGGCAGAGCTTCTTCTTGCGCTGTATGAAATTGGAAACTCTTATCATGTATCCTCATTATCTTCCGTAATGGGATGCAAATTAGATACCTGAAATAGATAATTGCATAATTAGATGCCTGAAATAGATAATTAATGAAAAATTAAAAACTGTGACAACTGAATCGTCCGACAATTGATTGATTGATTGATCTATTGATTGATTGATATAACCATCATCCTTGCATTTCGGGAGAAACCATGTATGCTACGATCTCTTTCTTACACAAGAAGATCTCAGCGAATGTGCACTAATTCCGTAGCGCCGGCGAGAATTTCCCGATGTAATTTTAAAAACGGGAAAAATATTTTGAATTTTATTTTAAACCTTTCTATTGAATTTTGCACCGATATTTCTCAATTTTGAGCTGTCAAATGTTCTTTTATGTTGTCAAATTTAACATACAGCCACCTCTGAAGTCGGAGAAGATCCGCCTACATAGCGGGGGACACTATTGATAAGGAAAGCAGACATTCATGCAAAAATCAGACAGAAGCGTAATACCAGGCGCGTTGATTACGACTAAATTCATAGCAGTCGCACGCAGAAGAAGATATTTACAGAGAAGGACCAAACGGTTGTTGGTGACGAACTACAGATCCGCCCATGCAGATCACAACGTCACCCTCACATATTTTCATTTTAAACTATTCATGCATAAAATACTATATTTTAACCATGTCACATCAAAGTGATAAGTCATATTTTAACAGTAGTTCTAAAGCAAATGAATATATTTAGCCTTTCAAACTGAATTGTCACATTTTAACGATCTGTCTAAATGTCATGTCATATTTAACAGTCTGTCTAAATGTCATGTCATATTTTAACATTAGTTCTAAAGTAAATGTACATTCTAAGCCTTTCAAAACGAATTGACACATCTAAACGATCTGTCTAAATGTCATGTCATATCTTAACGATCTGTCTAAATGTCATGTCATATTTTAACTTGCCGTCTAAGTGCTCTAACAAAGATAACAGAGCGAAAATGTTGGATGTTCATTAGATTCTCACATTTGATGCGATGATAGCAAGTGAACTATAATATAATTTTTATGATTAAGTGCGATACCTTGAAGAGATGGTTTGATTCGAATCTTGCAGCACGCGCATGGCAAATGGCGATCAATGCCAAGGTCACTGTGAGAATTGCTGTCAAGGTCATCATACTTTAGGAGAATCTGAGAATCGGATATGCAAAATAATTAGTTAAATTATCTTTTCTGTTTGACAACAAAGATGAAATCAAACTTTCAAATGTTGAAATATGAGAACATAGTCTTCGACCGATTAGATTATAATATCAAATATCTAATCTTCTTATTCTTCTTTTCTCGTCATACTGTTACCGGGTTGTTGCCCAGTGTCGTAGTTTTCTGTTTTTGTCTTGCGCTGCTCTGGTGGCTTGGGTGATTGTTATTTTTGCTCTTTCACAGGATTCTGTTACGCCATCTAACCATCGTTTTTGTGGTCTTCCTCTCGCCTTTTTCCTGATGTTCTGTTGTAGAAGAATCTGTATACTGTGGGTTGGATGCATTCTTATTAAGTGGTCAAACGACTTCATTCTTTGTTTCTCAATGTATTTGAAGCAAGGTTGTATGTTATCAGGTACTGTTATAGTCACATGTTCCCTTAAAAACGGAAAGTATTAGACAAGGAGAGAGAGAGAACGAGTGAGAGAGAACGAGAACGGCGAGTGTGTGTGTGTGTAAGAAAGCGAGAGAGAGAGAGAGAAGAGAGTGGGGGACATAAAACGAATAAGTAAAATAGAAGTAGAGTTTCAGAATTAGCTGAGCCATCCCCAATCATAAGATGGGAATTTCAAATAAATAATTAAACAGCTTAAAGTGAATTTCTAGCGACAAGTATGGGGTAAATGTAGATTGTTCACAGAAAGTAGACACATTGTTCAGTGAGAGAAACTATGCATATTCATGGCGATATAAACAATTACTATGATAGATAATTACAAACAGTGGCGGACACCTTTATGTGTGAACACTTTAGACTTTCAAATGAGAATAGGGGTAGCGTTGTGACGTATTATCTTATCAGGGGCGGACAGCATAATTCTGTTTATGTCAGAAGGCTTCCAATACCAATGGACTTGGAAACACAGAAATTTTGTTCGTCATTTTTATCGTCGCAATGTTACAGTGTTGTTGCACAGTGTCGTGAGTGTCTGTTTTGGCTTTCGCTGTCGTAGTTTCTTGGATGATCGCTATTTTTGTTTTTTGACAGGATTCTGCTATGCTATTATTCATCTTTCGTGGTCTTCCCCGCCTTCTTTCCTGATGCTCTCTGTACCAGTTAAATGAATTTCTGCACCAGTTGACGCTACAGTTTAACATGTCAGTCACATAATTCCTGCCGAAGTAAACGGTACAGCTTAGCGTTATGCCAGTCAGCTGAATTCCTGCCGAAGTAAACGGTACAGCTTATCGTTATGCCAGTCAGCAATTTCCCTGCGAAGTAAACGGTCAGCTTGCGTTATGTCAGTCAGCGTTCTCCCAAGTAAACGGTACACAGCGTTATAATCAGCTAAATTTCCCTGCATCAATGGACAGTTTCATGCCCCGGTAACAGGGATGTTCTTATGGGCACTAAGAACGCGCACCCATTTTCACCGACATCGTTAAATTAATTAAAGACCAAAACCAAGGCAAGTGAAGTGTCACTGAAACTTAAAAACATTTTTCAGGGATGGGTAAATGTGTGGTCGTATCAAACTCTTTTTTACAAAGTAGGGGGGACAAGTGGAGTTTTAAGTTATCGTTCTATCATGAAATGGGGGCTGCATAAGTAGTTGATAGTGTCGGCCGTAACTGTGGGCCTTATAGCTCGGGTTCAACCCACTGTCCGGGTTTTTTCGTCCTGGTCTTACTGGACGTAACTGAGACCTCTGAAGTCGGGGAAAATCTGCCTGTATGGCGAGGGGTACTAATTACAGTACATTGAGCACACAGCTGCCAGGAAAAATTTACAATTTCACCTTGCCATTGTAAAAATTGGGAAAAAAGGTTTTCACGCAAAATCACAAAATGAAACTCGGTTAAAAAGGGCGAAAGAAAAAAAATAACAATTATATATCATAATAAAATGTTTAAATTAGTTGAAAAGAAAAACAAACGCGAAAAAAAAGAAAATGAAACTACGAAACGTCAAAGGGAACTTGTCTTACAGACTATGCAGGAGTACGAACAGCATTGAAACACTTTAAAAAGCTACAGACTATGCAAAAATACGAACAGCATTGAAACATTTTGGGAACTTGGCTACAGACTATCAGAAAAACACAAACAAATTGAAACATTTAAATTGTGGCTCGACTATGCAGCAAAACAAAAACAACATTGAAACACTTTAGAACTTGTGACAGACTTGGGAGTAAGAACGCAAAAAACACTTTGAATTTGTTTCAACATTTTAACAATACAGACATCATTGAAACACTTTAAAATTCCCTTAAGACTATGGCAATAACAGACATCATTGAAAATTTTAAATTTGCCCCACAGATTATGCGGGAATACAGACAATGAAACACTTTGAATTTTAAATAAGTTTGATCAAACTTTGGAAAAGTCTTCAAAATAAAATTTTTTTTTTTCCGATCCAAACCTTGAGCTTTTCAGCTTTGCCGTGCCAGGAATCAACCTTCGGCGGTGCCACGAACCCCGTAAATTTGGGGAATCTGTGGTTTTCTGCCATCCCCATTAAACCCCACCACAGAGGGATAGTCCCCGTAGCCCCAACGCCTATGAACACGCTGGGCGGGGCGAATAAAACTGTTAAAGGTACTAGTTGCAGTTTTATGTTGCAGGGGCACCAGGAAGAAAACAAAACAAGCTGGCATCTTCGAGACATACATTTATATTATATTCTACAAAAAGGACCTCTAATAAAGAAAAAAAGACTAAAACAGAAACTGGAAGTAATGGAAACTTGGAATGTTGAATTGGAAAAATGGGTACTGGAAATTTTGGCTGGGGAAAAATGGAAGATTGGGATGCTGAAAACGGGGAAAAATGGGAAAATATGAGTAATGGAAACGGGGAAAACGGAAAAATGGGAACATTAAAAATTGAAATTCTGGGAATATTGAGGCTTGGAATACTGGAAACGTGAAACTGGGAATACGGGAATCTAGGAATACTGCAAGTCTTTATCTAAAGTAGGTATAGAACATTAGACTTCAAGCTGCAACAATCTAAAGTACATATAGACCATTAGACTTTTAAGCTGCAAAATCTTTTAAGGTATGGAACATTATTGAAACGGATGCAAGTCTGTATCGTCTGTATCTAAAAAGTAAAATATGAGAGCTCGGTCTGCAATCTGTTTTTTTCGCTTGGCTCTGCATCCATCAGAACTGGAATTAGTTCATCCTCATCAGGTGCCGTGCCGGCTGGCGTAGACGATCATGGACCTCCACAAATCTCTGTCTCTAGTGTTTGCTATCAACTCAGATGTGACGTCTACCGTGCCTGAAGTCAGGCCATCCAACATTTTCTCTCTGTCTTCCCTGTCTCCTACCCTAAATTTTCCGGTTCAATGTGTTCTAAACCTCCTCCTCATCACATGCCGAAAAAAGATGACTGCTCTTTCTTATATTGATGATATGGGATTAGTTAGCCTTTCTAAAAAGGAGGAAAAGTGAAAATGAGTGACCTGCTGATGACCCGTAGAACACACAAGTCAAGCCCCCCTCCAGATGCGTAGAGGAACACTTGTCCTTAGGTTCAAGGCTAATGAGGATAGGCTTGCTACGGACATGGACTTCTTTATGTCGGTTTGTTTTTATTTGAGTCCTCAACCCGCGTCTTAGGGAGGCGAACTAAAATAAAAGGCATGCATAAGATGGTTGTGATGACCTAAGGATCTGTAGGCGACTAACTGACTCAACGAACTCACATTTCAATGCGCAAATCGCATACAGTCCACAAAGAGTGGTTTTAAAAAAAAGGTTGATGTATGGAGAACGAAGAATACAAACATCAGAGTTCAGACTGCAACATATATATATATATATATATATATATATATATATATATATATATATATATATACATAATGGTAAGTATGGAATATCAGACTTAAACATAATATATACATAAAGTAATTATATACTATAAGACTCAGACTGAACATATATAATATATATATATATATATATATATATATATATATATATATATATATATATATTACATTACAAATTCAATGAAGATTATCTGAGCTACATGATCCTAGCTACAAATTCCATTTCACATCTGTATTCCAGAAGATCATCTGAGAATCTAGAATTCATAACTATATTGATGACTGTGCCTCCTAAGAGTTGACTCTCCTAAAGAAGTCAGTGCTTGTTGTATAGGACGTGATCTCCGATTGTGTATAACTCAATCGAAGTACATTGGAGTAGACGGAATAATGACTAGCGATTTTCTTGTGTGGTATTGGGTTGGTGAGACAGTGTGACAATTATATGCATGAGGAGATATTTGATGACAGTCAGGGCCGTGCCGTGCTATGATACAGAGAGGCGGCCGCATCAGGCGGAGCCATGAGGAGGGCGGCATAAGCAGAGAAATCAAAATCACATTGAAGGTTATTTTAAAGATATAATATGCCCGCCTGCCCAGCGTGGTTCGTAGCGCGTATAACGAAGGGTGACAAGAACCTTGGAGTACAGTTCAATTCCGCGGGCTTGTAGAAAAGTCACAGGTTCTCCAGACTTATGGTGTTCGTAGCACCGAACCGAAGGGTTACGATGTCCGTGGCACCGAGCCGAAGAGCTGAAAAGCTCATGTGCTTCTGGATCGGAAAAAATATACCTCACGGCCTGACAAGTTTCAGTGTGCCCCGTCGGTAGGACTGCAAAAAACCCCTGGTCCTTCTGAGATCTAAATTGCAAGTACTTCTAAGTGAAGGCGTAGTAGGATTGCAAGAATGGCAAGGCCCCGGGAATCAGATAAGCAACATTCACCAAAAATTAGTTAGATACGAGTGCACAGCTAAGTCAAATTTTTGGGAAACAAATTATTTTTTCTAAAAAATTGTATTCCCAGTGGTTATCGGGGAAAATTGGGGTTTTAAAGAATAGAACCACTGTTACCTGCCACGTATGTCGTAAAAGACGATTAAGGAGGTTGAGTAAATGAGCTTACCCCCCGTAGAAACCACTAGATGACTACAAAGCCACAACCAAGGAAATTCATAGCTCAACAGAGCAATAGAGGGGGAAGAACAGACACTTGGAGACAAGTTGGAGACAATGCAAGACAATGGGGAAGAGTGGAGAGATCTAGAAAGAATGGCCTTGGATAGGCGGGTTTGGGAAGGGCCTGGATGGGGGGTTTTGGGAAGGCTTGGATGGCGGGTTTGGAAGGCCTTGGATAGGCGGGTTTGGAAGGGTTGTTTGCGACTCTTCCTAGAAAGGGGGAAGAACAAATTATATTCTCTTGCAAACTAAATTTTCTGCTAATTTATATTTTTGGTAGATGAAAGCAGTGGCGGCTCGTGATCTTTTTTGTTGGTGGCGCCAGACACGTTTTTCCGGATAAATCATTCTCTTTGGTTGCTATATTTTAATTTATAAACAAATACATACACTTATGTTATCTTGGGGGGGCCCAGCCCACTGGCCCCTAATGACGAGGCCACTGAGAAAGCAAAGAAAACATGGTCTGATAACATCAAGGGTTGATCAGAAAAGAAATTTTCCATACTCCTCTGCCTCCACAGAAACAGCATCTTTTGAAAATTTATGTTTTAGCTGTTCAATTTAGCACTCTACTACATACCTGTTAAGAAAGTAATTAAATCTTCAACATTGTATTTTTTTTTAATTTATTTTAGACAAATATGTTCTAAACGAAAATAATTTTTGGATGAAAAACGATATTTTCTTTAAAAGTTATTTCTTTCTAATAATTTTGCATTTTTGTTTTGGTTATTCAAAGGAAAGATGTTCTCAGAAACGGAAAATTAGTTTCCTGTGCAAAGAACTTATTGAAAGATAATTGGCTGCAGAGTCTGTAACCCGAGCAGTGAAAAAATTTCGTCCAGATAAGGCCAAACTAATAGAAATTGTTAAGACTTGATTTGGTTAGAGGATCGCTTGAGTAGTTACGGGCCCCAAAATTTGGGGTGTAAAAAATGAATCACCCCTGCCACAAATGGTAAGAGGCGACAAAGGGGTTTGGATGAAATCGGATGCATTTTCTTAAATGTGGAAGTCTATGCGTTTGGGGCCCCCAAACCAATGTGCAACGTATCCCCTTTTTGGGCAAAATCAAACTTTAAAAAGGGTGATTAAAATTGGCCCAAAAGAACGAAAAAAGAAAAAAGATTTTTGTATTATCGACATAATTACAAAATTTTTAAAATACCTACAAAGCTTCACCCAATATTTTCGGGTTGGTTCGGCATTTTTTTAACAAATAATGCCATTAGTGGACATTTAATAAAGCAGGGGAAAAAACATTTTGTGCTTTTGAATATAAGTGTTACGGGAGTTCTGTATATCTTGGACAGAGAAAAAACAAATAGATCTATCAGAAAGCCAAAAATAAAAAAATAACGATGCTAAAAATAAAAAGAAATTAGTATTTTGGACAAAAAAAAAAGACATGAAGGGCTGCAGAAGACCATCACGGAAGGAGGCATCCGGAAAAGAAAGAAGGGGAAGCCCCAAAGAAAAATTTCGGGGAACTGAGGGTTTTGAAACACTGCGAGGCGGACATCTGGCCCAGAGAAGAAATTCAGAGGACTGTTGGGTGGAAAAGTTCTGCTCAGGGCAAGCTATTTGATGATGATGAAGTGCCCATTTGTCCCCACGTGGTTCCCCCGGGAACTATCATTGGGGTAAAAGTAAAAAATATATTTTAAGCCCGATTTTTTCTTTAAAAAAATAAATTTGGAGTTTAAAAAAATTTTGTAATTAACTCCCCGATGAATTATTCAAGTCTGGCTACGACTGGGGATTGTTGGGCATCACAAATCCGAGGGGGTCAGACCGGATCAGTCAGATCTGGAGAAATGGGGGGAAGGGCTGATACTTAAAAATTGGGGTTTTAGGGTACAGACACGTATGTATGGTATCCCTAATAATAATATCCTCTCGTACCGTTATACGTTCGGGCCTGCAAATAATTTCCCCCCTCCGCTCTATCCTGGGCAACTCGCTCAATTTTCCCCCATGGAACTGAGACCGATATTTTGCCCCTTCAGCTTCCCAGGGGCTCCTTTGGTCGACCTCTTTTGACCTGGAGACCTTGGGCCTGAAAAGGGAAGTCACTTTTTATTCATATTCTTATTTTTTTCCTTCTCTGATTTTGTTGCCGTTAGGTTTAACTGGTGATCGGTTTCCGAGATAGTACACGTTCGTTCGCTTGACATGATGTAGTATTGTGGAGCTTTAAGGTGTCTTCTTCCTCAACCCTCTTTTCTGGGCTGTCCCTTCCCCTTATGACCATTTTCAGGTTACGCCTTTCAACTGGGTATTCGGGTTTATTCTCATCAAGGTAAACATTTTTGTCTCTGTTTTTTTAATATATCTAATCGCCCATGGTTCCGGGGGCCCCAAAATTTGAAACCCCTGTTACCTGCCGCATGTCGTAAGAGGCGACTGAGGTTTGGGTGAAATGGATATTGTCCAAATTTTAGAAGCAGCGTTTGGGTCAAACCAATGGTATACCGTTCTTGCAACATCAAACATATCGCAAAGTGTTTAAAATTGGTCGAAAAGAAGAAGAATGAATCAAAGCAGGTAATTTTCGACTGTTCTTCTAATTTTTCCCTTTTTCTTTTTCAATTTTTTTTTACCGCTTTCTTCAACAGAGTTTTTCACTTCAAAAAACAGAGCAACTAAACCTACCATTCAAATTCATTCAAAAACACATCTGAAGTTCTAAAACAGTTGAATCTGCACAATCAAAAAAATCTTTTTTACGACAAGTAATGGCCATATTTTTGAATTATGAAATAAACCTAATTAAGAATGAGAAAATTTTGAACAAGCTCCGATGATTAATGCTGAATTCAAATAAAAGAAACACAAAAATTATTTCGTTTTAGAACAAAAAAAAACTTAGTGCTTAAGGTCATGGATTCAAGGTTCATGTCAGCTGTTCTCCTTTTTTAAAAAAAAATAAAAACGGATTGGTAATGCATAAAAGTTTTCGTCGACTGGGATCAAGTGGGTTGCGGTTAACCCAAAACTCGCCCCAGACGTGGGGAAAGGAATTGATACCCCCACCCCCCGAAATTAGGGCAAGGGAAGGGATGATTTCCCATGCAATTTCGGAAAAGGTTCGGAAATGTATTTATTTGTTTATCTTCTTCCGGATCCCTATGTTTTTTTAACCACTTTTTGATTTGGTTTTAACTGAGCCTTTGGGTCCCGGGGGGTGGTTCAACCGCGGGGGAAAACCACGTTTCTCTAGATTTACGGGTTTTTCCGAAAGAAAGGGTTTCAATGTCCCTGGCACCGAGCCGGGGCTGAAAACTCGTGCTTTGGGTGAAGAAGAAGAGCCTAAAAGGGGATTATAGCGTCCCGTTTGCCCCCAAAAGGGCCCGCAAAACCGATTTCTAACTTTTTTTTTAATCTTCCCAGAAATACTTAGTCACCCTTACGACATGCCTGTTAGGTCGCAGTGGACATTCTTTCCCCCCCTGAGGGCCCCCGCAAAAGGGCCATTTTAAAAAAAGACCCCTGCAGAAAATCGCAAAAAGTACGTATGACGTTCTAGTTTTGTTCGGTAAAAAAATTTGCCAAACAAATTATTTTTTTAAACCGGGCAAACCTAACAGCTAGAAGACAAATTGATGCATCGAGATGTGGAAAATAGAAGAATAGGCAGAGTTTCATGGACAGAAAAAAAGACAAATAAACAAGTTTTAGGGAAAAAAAGGAAAGAAGAAACAATTATTAAGTGAAATAAAAATTCTGACATATAAAGTATTTTGGGCAAAAAAATGACACCCAAAAACTTTTTAGAGGAAAATTGAGGGGAAAAAGAGCATAGGAAGACCGGGGGATAAGTGGGGAAACTTTAAGAAATGGAAGGTTACAGTCTGGCAGTGTGCAACACAAAAACGAAAGACAGAGGATGCTGGGGATTCAACAGCCAACCTTTGATGTGGAGACGGCACATGATGATGATGAGGAAACCTGGGGCCCTATATGTCTGAAAGGGAAATCATAAAAAAAGCTATCCTCATTATTCTTTTAGGTTGTGTGAGCGTGGAAAG
>JADZMA010003067.1:0-10351 GCA_020796225.1 Arion vulgaris
ACCACGTAGACTTCCAGATTCAATAATTTGAAGCATATTCATCGAGTCTGATAATCGTATGGGTTACCTGTTGCTCAGCCATCTTGACAGAGCCTGGATGCGCAATGGTCTCCATAGTCATGCTCGATGTTGTCTCGAAAGCGCGCAGTCCTCATGAAGTATGCTACCGTTTCGCAGTGCTGAATAAGCCCATACTAATCTGGTTCCGAGTCTGACTTACTAGTTATCAGGTAGTACCAGGGTGGACTGAGATTAAATATTATAAACCGTTTACATTTTTTACTTGTCGGGTTGCTATGGAAATAGCGGCCATGTTGGATTATAAACACTGTCGTAAAATAAGTAAGTTCTCGAAGCTAGATCATATTATTCATTATTTCAAATTGAAATACTTAAACCAAAGTACTAGGTATCTAGCTTGACTTCCGGTAACATAAGACCGACAAGCTCAGACGGGAAATCCAAACTTCCTGTTTAATGGGGATTGGTTTTTAGTGTTTGATAGAATACTGTAATGTGTTCGGCAATTTTAGACAATTCTACCAATCTATTGTTATTTATTCATAACAAATGTTATAATACTGATATTTCTTAGTGTTAAACTTAATTTGTAACATAATGTAATCTTGTTTGATCATGTTATGTTATTGTTGAAATGAATTGATCTTTATCTAACAATACTGGAATGCTAGATCACGCAACTGTTGTGTTATTATTTAAATGAATTGATCTTTATCTAACAATACTGGAATGCTAGATCACGCAACTGTTGTGTTATTATTTAAATGAATTGATCTTTATCTAACAATACTTGAATGCTAGATCACGCAACTGTTGTGTTATTATTTAAATGAATTGATCTTTATCTAACAATACTGGAATGCTAGATCACGCAACTGTTGTGTTATTATTTAAATGAATTGATCTTTATCTAACAATACTGGAATGCTAGATCACGCAACTGTTGTGTTATTATTTAAATGAATTGATCTTTATCTAACAATACTGGAATGCTAGATCACGCAACTGTTGTGGTCTTCTTCTTCTTCTTCTTCTTTACCCTTTCACCTTCTTGGAGTCCAGAAACAACGCCTTGCAAACTCTCATGCGCTTGGAGTCCAGAAACAAGGCCTTGCAAACTCTCATGCGCTTGGCTGTTGTTATTAAAGCTAAATGTTTTACAGTGTGGGGTAGATAAACCCACGTCAAACCTCCACTTTCGCTGTAAACAGCAAGTGGTAGGTAGTAGTGGTTCTATTCTTGACCCTGAGCTCGTGCCCCGGCAACCACTCGGGTGTCACATTGAATAGTCCGCCTTCTTTGACTATCGGACAGGAGAGACGTGTAGGTGCATGTTCTGAGATTCTCATCGTCTGTAGTGGGATCAGATCTCAAATCAGATATGTATGCACCTACCATTCTACTTATACCAGAGTAGCTCGCCTTCGATCCCTACACGCCTAGCCAGGCATTAGTATTTTAACAGGGCCACTCCGTGGAGGTGGTGTAGGGACTTGGTCAGTGTCAGCTCACTGTCCCTGGCGCCACTTTATATCGTACATTATTGCTGATTGTGGTATTATTTCCAAGAATCTTTACCTGAGCTCGCCGGCCTTATTTTATCGGAGGCCACGGTACCTATTGTCTATTCCCAGGTGGAAGATGTAGTTGGCTGTCCCTTCTTGCCGTTAAGCGTAGGAATGGGAGCTTTAATTTGCGTTCTAGGGCCAGATGAGTCGCCCATGTTGTGTTATATACATGTTTATGTAGTGTGGTCTTGATATTGTCTATCCATCTTTTCTTGGTCTTCCCTTAGATCTAGTACCTGATCTCTTTCTATTGTATGCACGGTACCTAGCAACTTTAAATTGTTCTGACACATAAAATAAACCGGAAGAAGTGCAACGAATAAAACATACACAATTCTGACAATAACATTCATGTTTGTCCTGACATCACAATACTCTCATGTATCGTATGATTGAAGCTCCTGTTTTTTTAAAAATATCGACAGGTGGAAGTTTTTACCTGGAGGCAGGTGAACGTATTCAGTTATGCAGTTTAAGCTTAGGTGTGATAGAATTCCACAAGGATACAACATATTTAGGTCTGGTGATGCTTGCAAGTGGATCCAAAGAGACAGAATTGTAGAAATAAGAGAAATTATAAACTTATCATCATCATTAGGAGCAGTATAATACAGTAATTTAGTAGACTTTTTTATTTGTAGTGTAGTTAGTTTTAGGCATGAAGGGCTAGAGAAGACCATCAAGGATAGGGACAATACCGGTAAAGAGAAGAAGAGAAAGACCACGGAGAAGATAGATTCAGAATATTACTGATGATTTGAACATGACGACTGCAGGGGCGGAACATCTGGCCTATGAGAGAGAAATTTCGGAGGACTGTTGGGGTGGTAAAGTTCTGCTCAGGACAAGCTATTTGATGATGATGATGATCTGCTTAGTTCTTTCTCTGAGTTCCTCGTTCGTAATCTTATCATACCATCCTAAAACATCCTAAAACAGAATCCCCTACTACAGGTGGTGTATATATGATCAGGTTAGACATGTGCGTGTTGTGTGTTGTTTTTTTCGCCAGCTCGTCTTCTCTGCGTCTCAACGGCAAGACGATTCTCAGATATGCGAGGTCTTCTTATGTTTTTACAGCTCCACATTTGGCTTCTTTTTCTTCGAACGCTCCATATCGACCACTTGTTAATCACTCTTTGAGATTTGTATGCCATCGAAGCCTAAGAGCGATTGTACTTTGTGTTAATTGTCCGACTACAAGTAGACCAGTGTCATAGTTCCCCAGATGGCAGCGGAGGAATGGACAGTTAGCCAGATAGTTAGAGTAGTATAATTAGATTATTTAATAGTTGAGACTATGTGTTGTACTCTCTATGCAGAAGTGCAACACATAACTACAAGACACGACGTTTTTGTGTAGTAAAATAGTGACGTGTTAGTAACGATAGGAAGAGATGACATAAACATTGGGCACGACCAGACGTGTTCATGCATGGTCCGCAAGTAATAATAATAAATGTAAATGAAACGATTCCACCTTGTTCGTTAGTATATATTCGTGTGAAAGGCCTTAGAAAATACTGCCCCTACTACAATGTCAAGTGTCATCACCACCCGTAAGGGGCCCCCTACTACAATGGTGTCAGGGTGAAACTACATCAGCCCTTACCTCTACATTCGTGGACCAGAATGAATTGCCACTCTATAAAAGTGAGTTGTTTTGATTTTCTTCTTCATATCTGTCGCTGTTAGACCAACAACAGAGTCGTTTCGATCGATTACTATTTGCAACATTTGACTATTTTCTAGCCTACACCCTTGGTTTCCACCTTCCTGCATGGAAGGCTCTATCGATCATTATTTTCAATGATTGCATACATTTGGAAACAGCTTACAACGGCAGTGCAATAACCTCCACTGCCCCTTTCCACAAGAAATGCTCTATCGATTTCTGACGATAATGTCGTCGGCGTTTGAACCTTGATAACTTCTTACAACGAAGGTTTCACACACTGACCTCGACCTTCCTATAGGGGGATTCAATCGAGCGTCTCGTCCACAATTGGAAATTTGGTATCATCCTTCACCTGGTATATAACGACCTTATTTTCAACCTTCTAGTTGGGATTCGACCTACGAATATACCAGGTACTTTCGGAACAGAATTTCCTTGCAGTTTTGTTCTTCCAGTTGCGTTGACATATGCGACACAAGAACTGATTATGTCATCCAGGCACTTGCGGAACATACTATGAGTTCAACTGTTCTAACGGTTGTTCTGAAAAATGCACCAGCACAATTGGTCATCGCACTTTTAAGACCGAATTCATAGGATTACATTGTTCAGAAAAGGATTGTCCGGAAAATATTTACGGACCTTTATGTGACAAATTAGGTTCCTGCAACGGAAGTGAGATATGCCAGTCTCTCACTGGTGCATGTACTCTGGGATGTGAACCTGGATTATATAGTCTCCATTGTTCGTTTCGTTGTATCTAATAACTGTCTTTATGAAGTCTACAATTATAGTTCTGGATACTGTGTACAGTGGTGTCCCTTACCCAGGATGGAGACTGATGTGTGACTTCTATAGCGTTGAACATTTATGAAGTCTACAATTATAGTTCTGGATACTGTGTACAGTGGTATCCCTTACCCAGGATGGAAACTGATGTGTGACTTCTATAGCGTTGAACATTTATGAAGTCTACAATTATAGTTCTGGATACTGTGTACAGTGGTGTCCCTTACCCAGGATGGAGACTGATTTGTGACTTCTATAGCGTTGAACATTTATGAAGTCTACAATTATAGTTCTGGATACTGTGTACAGTGGTGTCCCTTACCCAGGATGGAGACTGATGTGTGACTTCTATAGCGTTGAACATTTATGAAGTCTACAATTATAGTTCTGGATACTGTGTACAGTGGTGTCCCTACCCAGGATGGAGACTGATGTGTGACTTCTATAGCGTTGAACATTTATGAACATTATGTTATCAGTTTTTTTTACATCATATTATATGGCGTTAATTGCATCGTGAGTATATCTTTATTATTCAATTTACGCATATTGCTTGCTAGATATGAAATCTGCATTTTTTTAACGTATATGATCATTACTACTTAATTATATAACATCTGGTTGACTATTGGTGTTTCAGGTTATATATTTCTGACAATTGTACTCGTTTGGTCACTTAATTTGTATTGCTATATTTCTATCGCATTGCGTAATATTTATGATGGCTCATAGGTATGACGGTGGAGGTCATGGGTTAGATGTAGAGGCGCGGTGGGGGCTGGCGCCACAGGATTATCCTGGGATCACCTTGAGTACATTCAGTGATGGTGACGGGCCCTCCATAGAGGATTTTGCCAGGAGCGTACGCTCTTATTGGAGACTTTACGGACTAACGGGTGAAGATAAACTGTATACCATCCTGGACAATGTGTCGGCCTCCGTCCGAAGTGAGCTACAAATCCAGATGCTCACCATACAAGACCCTGAGCAATTATTGATGACAATGGTCAGGTTGTATGGCGACAACAGGTCGCTCACTGAGCTCTTTCTGTATTTTATAGGGCGTCCCAAATGGCTGGGGAATCATGCCGCGATTATTCTCATCGCTTGGCTGATATATATGCTAAGATCACTGCAGCACAGAAAGAGGAAGGACAGGCGGTGATGGACCTCCAGTTATTACGCGACCGTTTTGTCGATTCATTGCGAGATCGCCTGTGTAAGACCGTCTTATTGGAAAAAATAGAGCAGTTTCCGCATACGACTTTCCTACAGGTTCGTGATGCGGCCATACGATGGGAGCGCAGTCCCATCCCTGCGTCAGACGCTCATACAATTTCTGAGATGCATCGTCGTATGGACGTCCTGGAATCGAAGGTGGCGGAACGCCACTCTGAGATACGCTGCCCAAACCATGCTAGACCCCTCCCCACCACTACTCATCCGGAGAGAAATGATTTTCGTCAAAATCGACAACGAGGTTATGGGAGGCCCAATGACAGAGACAATTTGGGGGGAAAGTATAATTGTTCTTCTTTCCACAGTCAGGACATAAGAAGGAGCACACAACCCTGGGTGTCCGGGGACAAGGCCCATGAAAACCAGACCATTAACAAACATAATATGTTTGGGTATGAGGCGAAAGAGGAGCGGCATTTCTCTCCCATTAGTCCCTCTATATCGATAGGCAGTTGCCAGGTAGAACCAAGAGATACTTGTAATGATTTGATCGCTAGTATGTCGAACAAACAACTAAATTTCTTACAGGTTTCGAATGACGTGTGCCAGGAAAAACAAATTGTTGATATGACTATTTCCGATGTTGATGATTTATGTACCATGCCTAATTTTTTATTAGATTTTCCCTGGATAGAGGAAAATCACGATTTTATTTCAGTTATTAAAGATTCAGATGCAGAGCCGAATTTATTTCTACATTTTTCCTGTGTAGAGGAGATTGATTCTAAAGATTGCGATACAATGGAATCTTTGGTGGAGTGGTCCAATATTGATCCCATTGCTTTGGTATCATCCGTCGATGTATCATGTGTAGAGCTGAATATCTTACTACCTTCTTCCTGTGTGGTAGTGGTTGCTCCTCAAGTCTGCCATACATTGGTATCCATTTTCGATTGGTCCGATGATGAACCATATGTCTTACCAGTCTCCCCTTTAATAGCAGAATTTAATTCTCAGGAAATCCATCTGACGAATGCAGTGCAGGATACAGAACAGGATAATCAAGGTTTAACTACGGATAGGGATCACGCAAAGGAAGACATGAGAAAATCTATCGTTAGTATTTCCGGCGAGGGACTGGAGATGGAACAAAGTTGTCTATTATCACCCTCCGCAACAGCCCTACAAGACAACGATCAACAAATAGAACATTTAGGTATTGTTCAAACTCATCAGTCAGAGGTGCAATATGAGGGATATCATACACGTCGTCCTCATGGAACACGAATAGTTGGGTCGAGGAAGATGTTGGCGACTCGTGTGGGTTCTCTATTTACTGAATCAGTGGTTCAGAAATCAAACAATGCTAAAGTAAATGGGAAACGACGTGGAAGAAATCAAACGGTCCAGGTTAATTCAAAGAAATTTAATCGAGCGTTAGTGGGCTCAAATAGTAAGGGATGTTTGTTGAAACGTAAGGGTGTTGACCGTGGCAGTCAATCTGTAACGACAAGGAGAAAAGAAAGGTGGTCCAGGGCCATCATTAGAGGGGACACAGAAGAGAAGTTAAATCGGGAGCAAATTTCGCCTGTACAAATGCCGAATGATTTATTTGTGTGTCGATCCAGTGACACGTTGGTAACAACACATGAACTTGAGGTCACTCAGAGTCAGCACAACCAAGAGGAAGTAAATGATTTTGGAATCCAGTTGTGCCTGTGAGCATGCAAATAATGATTGTCTTCCAGTAGACAATAGCAGGGAGCGTAGTGAAAATAAACACAAATCACTACGTATTGGTTTAAGAATGCATGGGTCTGATAATAAATCTTTGAGCTCAGATTATGAGCGAAATACTAATTGCGACGCACTATGTAATTTTCAACTCTGGACGCATACCGAGCCAGTGATAATTGATTTCGATGCGCAAAAGCGTGTGCAATTTGACCAACATTTTGTTGGTTGGGGGAACAATGCGTTGTTTCATGGCAAGGATTGTGTGGATCGTGTGGATTCCACGGTCAGGTCTGTGAAACGGAATACTATAGTGGTGATGGCGTTATTTATGCTATTTTTTAGTGCTAGGGCCCTGTGTTCGCATCAGCATGGTTTGCAAGGGGTTTCGTCTTTCAATTTACGAGCAAGGGCGTAGTCCTTGCCTTCTCTATTTCATGCTGGGGGTCTATGTTGTTCTTGACAATATCTTTCAGGGTATACATCGTGGGGATGGCACACGTGATATCGTTAGCAGTGCTCCCAGGGATGGTCTCGTGGGAAATGGGTTAGATCATGACGAGGACAACCATGATTTGTACAAAACTACATGGAACCCGAGTTTTATACACAATATGCCTGGATTTTTGTTTGGATCCTGGTGGATTGAGAAAAGGTTTACAATGGGCCTGAAGTCAAAAGTGAGGTCGAACCAAATAGGGAACATACATGCGTTTTATTTCAATCCTTTGGGACTGAAGGATGGATTGTAAGGGGTAGCTCGAGAATAATGTTAAACCAAATAAAGAGAATAATTGTGTTTTTGGTTGAGTCCTTAAAGATTACTGGACGGAATGTGCTACCTCATTTAACGAGATTATCTGATATTGAGCCCGATAGGTACATCCTTTGGGAATTGGCTTGATTCCTTGTGGGGTTTAGATGGGTTGTAATTTTAATAATTTTTATAATACCTGTGGTTATATATTGTGGAGTCAAATTTTAAATATTATTTGATTCCGGTTGATGGTTGAACGGACAATGAAGTCTCATTAACTTCAATGTGATTGCTATATGGGGAGGATTGTGGATTGTGTTACATTATTGAGGCTGCATGTTGGTAAATTGCAGATATTTGATATATTTGGGATGTTAATTTATTCCTGGGGGTTGTGGGTGATTTTATTGCCTCATGGAGGTTATATGATGTCGATCCGAGTATTTTGCATCCTTGGATTATGATTTGTTTAATTGGCGGATTTAGTGTGGACTTGCGTCGCGTGTACGTAATCCTACACTTTGATGTGTTCATTATGTTAAATAAGAAGATGGGGAATTTTAATAGGAGAAGTTTAGGAGTTAATGGAGCAGCGTTGAATATTGGACGTTTATAATGGAGTTTAATATTTGCAGCTCATTCATTCCCTGGGATTGGGAGACGGTTAATAATACCTCGTCGAGGTGATATAGTGTTGTTGCTTGGACATTATATATTTTTTGATGTATTATGTTGAATATTGGGAGATTGTTCATCCCCTGGGATCGGGAGTTGGTTATTATTTCCTCATAGAGGTCAGATACTGTTGGTGATTTGACCAGTATAAAGAGATGTTTTTCATATCATGTTCGATTTGTAACTTGTTTTTTTGTTTGAGATTTCAGATAGTGTGACAAGACTCTGACATCCAAGAAAGACATAGTGTTAGAGACATACTGATGCACGCTGCCATCAAACCCATACTACCTCATGTGAGGAATGGATGTCTCAGTACAGCCACCTCACATTGGCCAAGTGTTCTGCTGTTGGGTTGCCGTCGTAGTTATATGGCGCATATTTTCCAGATTAATTATCATAATGCTGATTACTTTCTATTACTATGGTTTCAGCACAAGAGCACAGAGGGTTTACTGTTGTTGCTAACCATGGTCACCTATGACCAGTTGACGAGTCACGTTCAACGACGTGTGGTGACTAGTTCCCATTTAGCTCGTTCAACTGGGTCTTCCTGAGATCCCGTCAGGATTTTCTTTTCCTTTTCGACCATGGTTGGCTGTTATAGTTAGTTGTTGTGGAGCCACGTTTATCACGTGAGGTGACTAGTTCCCTTTCAGCTCTCACCACTCTAATCACCCTATTGGACACTACCTGTGCGATTTTGTTGGGAGTTCGCCGTCGGGGCGACGGCGAGGTCTCCAGGGGGTGTCATAGTTCCCCAGATGGCAGCGGAGGAATGGACAGTTAGCAGATAGTTAGGTAGTATAATTAGATTATTTAATAGTTGAGACTATGTGTTGTACTCTCTATGCAGAAGTGCAACACATAACTACAAGACACGACGTTTTGTGTAGTAAAATAGTGACGTGTTAGTAACGATAGGAAGAGATGACATAAACATTGGGCACGACCAGACGTGTTCATGCATGGTCCGCAAGTAATAATAATAAATGTAAATGAAACGATTCCACCTTGTTCGTTAGTATATATTCGTGTGAAAAGGCCTTAGAAAATACTGCCCCTACTACACCAGGACATCCGATTTCTACGATGCTTTTTATTTACTAGGGTAGCATCCTAGCCCCTACCTCAGTCGCCTCTTACGACATGCCTTATAGGTCACAATATTACTATTGGTTGCACCCCTTGAAACTCCTGGCAACACTCGGTGCAGATATAGCGATCAGCTTTGTCTTTCAATGTATTCGATGCATGAAGTTATGCCATTCTGCTTCTGATGCCCTCGATGAAGTTATGCCATTCTGCTTCTAATGCCCTCGATGAAGTTATGCCCATGTTGCTTCTGATGTCCTCGATGAAGTTATGCCCATGTTGCTTCTGATGTCCTAGATGAAGTTATGCCCATGTTGCTTCTGATGCCCTAGATGAAGTTATGCCCATGTTGCTTCTGATGTCCTAGATGAAGTTATGCCCTTGTTGCTTCTGATGCCCTAGATGAAGTTATGCACATGTTGCTTCTGATGTCCTAGATGAAGTTATGCCCATGTTGCTTCTGACGTCCTCGATGAAGTTATGCCCATGTTGCTTCTGATGTCCTCGATGAAGTTATGCCCATGTTGCTTCTGATGCCCTCGATGAAGTTATGCCCATGTTGCTTTTGATGCCCTAGATGAAGTTATGCCCATGTTGCTTCTGATGCCCTAGATGAAGTTATGCCCATGTTGCTTCTGATGTCCTCGATGAAGTTATGCCCATGTTGCTTCTGATGTCCTCGATGAAGTTATGCCCATGTTGCTTCTGATGTCCTCGATGAAGTTATGCCCATGTTGCTTCTGATGCCCTAGATGAAGTTATGCCCATGTTGCTTCTGATGCCCTAGATGAAGTTATGCCCATGTTGCTTCTGATGTCCTAGATGAAGTTATGACCATGTTGTTCTAATCCAGAT
>JADZMA010003068.1:0-10346 GCA_020796225.1 Arion vulgaris
CCCTGAAAAAATAGCAGATCCCCTACACAAAAGTTACACTCAGTGGTGCCCATCACCTGCAGTGCCAGGTAGAGAAGCAGACAAACTTGCTAAAAGGGCAGAATGTGAACAAATAGATAATGGAAATCACATCTGAAAAGGCTATCATGGTTAAAAAGACTACAACATCCAACGATGACTACCCCTTACAGACGGGACAGACTATCATCTTCCGACTCAGGATAGGTTCTGACTGAACAAACACCTACACGGGCTGCGTTGTCCCAACCCCTCTGTGCCCTGGGGGTCCGATAACAAACCACAGAACATGCCCTTTTGAAAGGACTCCCCCCTGTATGTCCTCCCAAAAAAGGAAATCTGGCCCTCCCACACAACACTACATTCAAACTACATGCAAGAGATGAGCTCCAGACACAGTCGACTTCATCATGAACGCGTCTAACGGTATAATCATCAAAAGCGTCGCAAAGAAGAAGATCATCTCATCTCCTCATCTCATCTCATCTCCTCATCTCATCTCATCTAATCTCGTTTCATCTCATCTCATCTCCTCATCTCATCTCCTCATCTCATCTCCTCACCCTCATCTAAATCTTATCTCATCTTATCTCTTTCATTCATCTCATCTCCTCATCTCATCTCCCTCATCTCATCTCCTCATCTCATCTCATCTAATCTCTTTCATCTCATCTCACCCCCTCATCTCATCTCCTCTCATCTCATCTCATCTAATCTTCTCATCTCATCTCATCCCCATCTAATCTCATCTCATCTCATGAAGATTGTGAATAAATCTTTGGCCCATATCTTTTTATATGTTGCCATTAATCCAGTAAACGAGTCGTTGATTTTCTAGACACCACTTACACGTTCAGAAGTTCCGTTGCTTTCTGAACGGTGAGTTATTTTATTCCGTTTGCAAAAATCCACGGGAAAAAGTTTGCTTTCAAATTGCCCCCCCGGGTTTTTGAATAGATACTCTTGGGTTGGGATCAGGCTCACTAACCTAAGCCACAGACGCCCACAAAAAGTGTACGTTAGAAGACTGTATGCACAGGTCAGACAACAGATGTCAATCAAACAAGACAGACCTGGTTCTATCACTAATGGAAATATCAGTAGGCCAGATGCAGATAAATACCACAGAATGAAATAATATTAATTTAAAATGAGGATGTACATTATGCCAGAGGAGCGGACGGAGTGGTTGAGTTATATGATGTTTATTTTTTCCTAGCCAACTCTAATATTGGGAGCAGCAAACTCTAATACTGGGCGGCCACATAACTGACCGGAAACCTAACCTAGTTTTGAGTAGGTGCGCCGGATATTATATATGTTTGATAGAACACGCAAGCTTTTTTTCAATTTTATAATTCTGAGTCTATGGCTGTATTATTGATGAAAACTATTAATAATACTGACATTCCTTATTGTTAAACTTAACTTTATGGGGAGGAGGGGGGGTGTCTGTCTCTGTGGCTAAGTGGTTACGCCCATTGTCTTGTTAGTCGAAGGTTCGAATCCGGATCGCGCCATTCTGTTCACTAGTGCAGTTTTTTTTCCCAGAGACCCCTAGGATTGTTGCTGGAAATCAAACAAAAATCAGTCAGAAGCGCCACACTGGCGCCCCGCTACGCCTGAATTGATAGCGGGCGAACGCAGAAGAAGAAGTGTAACGATAAGAATAGAGACAGATTTGAGAATAATCTGACCATAAAGATGTAGTCTGTTGCAGCATAAACTGTGTGAGTGAAGTTCTGGTTATTTGTGTGTTTGTTGACGGGTACGCTGTCCTCAGTCCGTGGGTAATATCGAATGTTGAACTGTTGAACTCGTCCTTTGATCCCGACTGGGATGTCCCAACCGATGGTTAGGTATCTGGGTCCTAAACTCAGTTTTCGTAGTCCGGTAAGTTTGCCTGAAACATGGACGTTACTCATGTTTAGCAAGTTTAGCTGTATCGTGGTCAAGTTTAGCTGTATGATAGTCAAGTTTAGCTCTACGTGGTCAAGTTTAAATGTATCGTGATTGATCAAGTTTGCATGTTTCAGGTCAAGTTTAGATGTATTGTGGTCAAGGTTAACTGCATCGTTGTCAAATTTGGCTCTATAGTGGTCAAGTGTAGCTGTTCATGGTCATGTTTAACTGTATCTTGGTCAAGTTTTGTATCCTGGTCAAGTTTATTTGTATCATGGTCAAGTTTAACTGTATCGTGTCCAAGTTCAACTGCGTCGTGGTCAAGTTTAACTGTATCGTGGTCAAGTTTAACGTATTGTGTTCAAGTTTAACGTATTGTGGTCAAGTTTAACGTATTGTGGTCAAGTTAAACGTATCATGGTCAAGTTTAGCGGTATCATGGTCAAGTTTAGCGGTATCGTGGTCAAGTTTATCTGTATCATTGAGTGGTATCCCCACACACACATCGCCCCATCTGTACTCACCGATGACTGTGTGACGACACTAACTATACAGACTGTGCCGGCTGACCACTCACGTTAGTGACACCGTTCTCGAAATATGATGACCTCATAAGTTTTGCCAGGGTCAAGACTGCTCAAGGTCACCCAGGGACCAAGAACAAAAACAAATATTCATGAAAATCAATATCACATATTCCCAGTGGCGGCTCGTCATTAAGGCCAGTGGGATGGCCACAAATGAGCGTATTTATTTTTTATACATTAAGTATATCCTAACTGCAAACATGATTTTTCGAAAATATCTGTCTGGCCCCCCAAACAAAAATGATCACGAGCCGCCACTGCATGTTCCTCGCTCCCGGATGTTTCTGTCTCAACCAGTAACAACACATCTTGTAACACATTGTTGAGTGAGACAGACAAAAAGTAACATCCAGGTTGAGTGAAAACAGACAACAGTAGCATCCAGGTTGGTGAGGGCCAGACGCAACGTAACACCCAGGTTGAGTGAGACAGACAACAGTAACATCCAGGTTGGTGAGGACAGACACAGTAACACATAGGAAAGATAAACAGACCACTGACATCACAACAGATGACGGTGGGTGATATCTTACTGTGTGGTTTAAACCCCTCCATCCCGGCACATAGAGTACATCATTCAAATTGCAGACAGAGAATACAGTAGTTCAGGCCCAGGCGACCACCAGGTTCATTGGAGGATCCCAGGTCAAGTAACATATGGGAACTTTGGGCTTCAATAGGGGGATTCAGTGGTGCTGACGGTGTTTCTCAAGAAAATAACACAAAAAAACATTATAATATACACACCTAACCTACACACACAACAACACACAAGTGAATACCATATCTTATGTATCAAATCCACAAACCACTTCTCTCTATATAAATATGGATTGCATAGTCTACTGAAGGAATACATGGATTATATAATCTACAGAATGGAATACCTGGATTTGTATAATCTACAGAATGGAATACCTGGATTTGTATAATCTACTGAACGGAATCCTGGATTCACGGTCTCAAATTGGATGCTTGAATCATTTTAAACCATTCAAGTCAGGTTTCCAAAGCGTTCAGTGACGCCATTGTTGTTCCCCTCTGTCTAGTTTGCCCAATGTCAGAAACATAGCAAAAACAAACACCATGATTTGTACTGTTTGATACTGGTCAAAAAATTATCAATTTGAACAATGTCATGAGCTTGGGGATAACGGACTTCAGATGGACATTGCGATGACTTCTTATAATCTCAAAGTATGCATATAGATCAAAGATTAATCTACTCCTCCTCCCAGCGGACAGACTCCTCCCAGCGGACAGTCTCCTCCCAGCGGACAGTCCCATCCCAGTGGAAGTCCCATCCCATCAGACAGTCTCTTCCCAGTGGACATTCTCCTCCCAGGGGACAGCCCCCTCCCAGCAGACCTCCTCCCAGCAGACATTCTCCTCCCAACAGACCTCCTCCCAGCAGACATTCTCCTCCCAACAACCTCCTCCCAGCAAACATTCTCCTCCCCCCAGGCCTCCCCCAGGCGGCAGTCTCCTCCAACAGACACTCCTCCAGCAGACATTCTCTCAACAGACACTCCCCCAGCGACAGTCACAAATCTGCAGTAAGTTTTATCACCACGGAGATTATTATAAAAAGCTTGATTAATCGGACGAAATTGTTATCATGGCTAACAATGGAAAGTTATGTAGTTATGCGATCGACGTCATTACATCTTAAGCATTCCCATGCGTGCTTCGTCCTCCTCTGCAGCAGATATTCCAAAAGTCCATATTACACCCCTGCCCATGAAATATACAGGGTTTCAAGATAATTACAGCCCGTGAAGGGCTAATCTGGCATATATGTATGGAAATGGAAGGTTCAGTTATGACGTAGTATAGGTCAAAGGGTTTTGTGACGTGTTTAATTGTAGGGAGGGGCGATGAACAAATGTGACGTAGGACAGGCTAAAGGTCAGAACCGGTTTAAAATAAAAACACAACTCAATTTGTACCTCAGCTTTCAATTGTCATTGGGTCAATTATCTTAATAACCCTGTAGTATATCTTCCTTTAAAACGGAGACAACTGTCTGGCATGTCCAGACTCAGTTCTTATTCTCGCAATAGTTCCAGTGTTTGAGACTTGCCCTAGTCTAGAATATATATTCCTCTCGTAACGTTATACATTACATAGGTTAGTTAGTTTATTCCTTTCAGCCAAGGCCATAGGCACGGTTTTAGATCTCCATGTGATACGGTTCTTTGCTAGCAGTTGGAGATCTTGTATGGTTTTACATCCCAATAGTTTACTTTCTTGTTGGATGGTTCTTCGAAGAGTAGTCTTTGGTCTTCCACGTTTTCTTTTCCCAACTGAGTGATACATAGGACTTGTCGATTTAGTCTCTTTTCGTCTGATCTAAGAACATTGACCTAAATATTTCCACCTTCGTTTCCTTATAATATTTGATACGGGTTGTTGAGTGTATTCTATCTCTTGACTGTGTTGTTAGAAACGAAATCACTCCATTTCTTTTAATAAATTTCTAGACATTTATTCTCAAAGCTGTCCAGTTTCTTATCAATTTTCTTTGTTGATTTCCAACTTTCACAACCGTAGGTCAGTACAGGAATCAATACGACCTAAATAATTTAACTTTTGTGCATATACTAAGGTCTTGAGATTGCCAGATATTCGTTAATTTAAGTGAAGGCACTATCTGCTGAATACGAGTTTATTTCTTTCATCGTGTCTCCATTGTTTGACACCTTACTACCCAAATATGTAAAATGTTCAACTTTCTCCAGTGTTTGGCCATTTATTACGATGTTGTCTGTCGAGTTCGTGAGATCCATAATTTTGGTCTTGGCAAAATTGATCTGAGACCAACCTGTTCTGCAAGTGTGCAAAGATTGCTCGTTAGTTTGTGGGTTGCTATGCTGGTTTGAATTCAATATGGCCACGTCATCGGCAAAGTCAAGATCAAATAGTCTGCTGTTATGAAGCCATTTGATGCCTAGTTGATCATCTTGGGTGCATTTGCGCATGATCCAGTCTATAGCTATCCCAAAAGCATAGGTGACATCACGCAGCCCTGCTTCACACCCGAATTGACTGTGAACCAGTCTGAGTTTCTGCATCTGTTCTTACACAGCAGGATGCTTCAGAAAAGAAGGCTTTTATAATATTGATGTACTTTTCCTGGAAGCCGTAGGTCTTAAGAATCTCCCAGAGAGTAGAACGATGAAGACTATCAAATGCTTTTTGAAAGTCTATAAAATTTATCACTAGTGGTGACTGGAATTCAATTGATTCTTCTATAATGGATCTCAGCGTGAAGATATGATTGGTACAAGAACGATGTGGACAAAGCCATCTTGTTCTTCTTTTAGCCTTGCGTCGACGGCTTTTCAGCCTCTCCATCAAAATCCCAGAATAGCTCCCGGGTGTTGATGCAAGTTATTCCGCGCCAGTTGTTGCAATTTGACAAATCGCCTTTTTGGGAGCAAATATCACTCCGTCTTCAATCTTTTGGAGGGTCTCATTCTGCCAAACATCGTTCATTAAGTTTTGTGAATCATTGATTCCTCGTTTGAGACTTGCCCTAGTCTAGAATATATATTCCTCTCGTAACGTTATACATTAAAAGCCTGCAAGTAATTTCTCCATACCGCTCTGTCCTGGGCAGCTCGCTCAATCTCTTCCATTGGTCGGATATTTCTGTCTTTTTAGCAAAGTTCGTTTCAGGGTTCCCCCAGGCTTCCTACCTTTCTTGAAACCTTTTCCTCTCACTTCATTATCTGCTTGTCTCTCACTTCAATATCTGTTTGTCTCTCACTTCCCAAAATCTGCTTTGTCTCTCACTTCAATATCCTTTGTCTCTCACTTCAATATCTCTTTGATTTTCCCTTGGTCTTTTCTTCTCAAGATGTTTAACTTATCTTTTCCTCTCATTCAATATCTGCTTTGGTATTTCCCCATCATTTCTTCTCAAGATTTTCCCAACCCTCTCCATCTTCTCCTTCTTATAACAATTATTACTAGTGATTAAACAGACATTTCTTTGTTTTCATCACTTCTTCAAACTCCTCCCTTTTTATGTTCATTATTCTTTAGAATCTATTTTCAAATCATTCAATTTAACTTCCGATATCTTTGTCTTTTTCCAACTCGTTTTGTCATATGTTGGATTGATCCTCTCTTAGCCTTTTAGCCCTGGCGTTTGGGCAGCAACAAACATACACCATTCTTCCTGTTCATGGCCTTCCTCTGTTTGTTTTCCCAAACCTTGATTCATTCCCTTCGCTCTTGCTCTATCGTTCTCCTCCAAGTCGTCTTGGGTCTTCACGCTTTCCCCTACCTCTGGGTCCATCTCAGTGGTTTTGTGTCGGAGCCAGTCTCCATCGCATCACATTCAATCCATCCCCAGCGTCGTCTTGGTTTGATGGTGCCATATTCTCTTGTTGGCATCGTTGCGCAATTCTTGATTCGAGATGTAGTCGCCAGTACCGCTAGATTTTCGCAAAACAGTTGTATGAAGGCGAGAGTCTGGACTTATCCTGTTCTGTCATTTCCCCAGCATTCCGATCCGTACACAAAGTTGACAGCACACAGCTTTATAGATATTTAGTTGGTTCTGATCCCTGTTTGGGCAGATTTCCAGGCGGTCTGAAGGGTCATGAATGCACTTCGTGCTTTACTCAGTCTGTTTTAATGTCAGATCCAGCGCCTCCTTCATTGCTAATAACACTTCAAGGTATGTGAAGGGGTTTTGTATCTCGAGGGTTTACCTTCTAGTTTGACTGTTGCTGGGGTTGCTATGTTCAGAGTCATTACTTCAGTTTTCTTCTGATTTATTTTCAGAACCATCTCACTATATTGGTTAGGCGGCAGGTCTTTTCCTGGATATCTCTATGTGTATGAGATAGGGGTGCGATGTCATCTGCAAAATCTAGGTCTTCCAGCGTGGATGTGAGCGTCCATCTAATACCTCTTGCCTTATCTTCCGTTGTTTTACGCATCACCAAATCTATGACAGTGTTGAATAATAGGGCTGACATAAACATCCTTGTCCACGCCTGTTTTTATTTCCTTTGGTTCTGAAGTTTCAACACTGCATGCAAACTTGCTGTAGCAGCTTTTATAATATTTAAAAAACACAGTGATTCCATACCATCTTAAGATACCATAGACTTTCGGGTTTTGCTTAAAAGCCTTTCAAAATCTAGTTGTATAGAGTTTGCTTTCCATTCTGTCATTGTTCTATGATATTTCAAAGAGCAAATATTTGGCCTTAGCTCCGTCCTCTCCCAAATCCTCTTGTTCCTTTCTCAGTTTTTTATCCACAGCGTCAGTAATACGTTGTACGATGATTTTGCTTAAAATTTTACTTGGGACGAAAGCAGTTTTTTCCCACCAATTATTACAATCAGCAAGGGGCCCTTTTGGGTATCTTGATGGACTCCTCTGTTCCACATCAGGTAATTTTTTGGGCATTCCAAATAGTAGTAAAAAAGGGGTTGCAATATAGGCTGCAAGTTCTGGGTCTATTTTGAATAGTTCTGCGTTTAAGTTATCATTCCTGGTGCCTTTTATTCTTAAGAATTTAATTGCTGTAATGATCTCATCCTGGCTGGGTGTTTCAATGCAATTTTTAACTCCTCTTTGGTTCTGTGTCTCTCTACCGTTGAGGTGGTCTGTTTCAATTCTTTTAAAATGCTCTGTCCATCGTATTTCTTGTTCCTTTTCCGTTGTCAATAGTATTCCCTTCTTATCCTTTATGAGAGTATTTGATCTTCTTAATGTTTCCCTTATTGCTTTGAATTTTGTACACTGTTCTATCACACTTTTGCTTCTCTGCCTGTACTGCCAGGTCTTCAACATCATTCTTTTGTCGGCCTCACAGCCCGTTTGATTTCTTTACTTGCGCTTTTGTACTGTTCTTGGTATCTTGCTTTCAGTCTTTCGGACTTTGCCTCTAACAATTTCTTTTAATATTCTTGGCTTCTATTATTTTTCCATGTTGTTGGTATTATCCATTCTTTTCTTTTCTTTGTATGGTACCCCAGACATGTTTCACTGCTCTTCTATATATAGATCTATTTGTCCATTTCTATCTATTTGTCAGTTTCATCCTAGTTTCATTACTTTCTAGGGCTTGGAATCTGTTCCCTTATCTGCATTATAAACTTATCCCTTACTTCCGTGTCTTTAGTCTATCACACGAACCTCTTTTGGAGGTTTTTTTGTTTCCCGTTTTTTTTAGTTTAAGTTTTGACATAAGCTGTGACTAGGTGGTGGTCCTACCCAAAATCTCTCTCTGACTTACAACATCTAGCAGCGAGCGTCTCCAGGGTCCATTGATCATTTTTGGTCTTTGGTTTTTATCTCTGCCATTGGGAATACCATGTTAATTTGTGGATATCTAAATGTTGAAATAGGTTCCTCCTATAGAGATTTTCATGTGCCGAAGTTTATAAGCGTTCATTTTCGTTCATCCCTACCACATCCCTATTTTCCATAGTTCTATAACTATGGGGTTGTCTTGTCCGACCTTCGCATTTAGATCTCCTCAATGTAACATCATGGGATGGTGACTTGTCTAATTCTGCTTGTAGGTTTTTTGTATTTCAGTCTTTCTTTTATCTTCCTATCATTAGTTTCCATACATTGTGGATTGTGATGTTTGTATACTTCCCCTTTTGTCTGATCTTAATCAAGCTGCTGGATGGTTTCCATTCTAACAGACACTTTTCCGCCCTTTCTTAAGGATTCTCTACTCCTTCATGGTGTAGGTCATCGTCTCGTCCCGAAGGACTTTTCACCTGTTGCAGTGGTACTTCTTCCATTTCCTGTCCATCTGCTCCTAACCCCAGGATATGTAGATTATATCTTCTCATTTCTGCTGTTATTTGTGATAGTTTTCCAGTTTCGTACATTGTTCTTACATTCCAGCATCCAATTTTGGTCTTGGTTTTGGCATTCAGGACTTCCGTCCTCATGAAAGTAGCTTCCTTTCGGCTTCACCACTTCCAGTCCTGTGAGTCAATGACTCTGGTAGCCCTTCATGCCCGTAGATAGTTTGTATGTTTGTTGTTGTTTCCTGTCTTTAATTTTTTTTTTTTTAAAGGATGGGATTGTGGTCCAGCCCAACCCCCAACCTGGAGGACCAGGAGACCATGCTTCGTCTGTCCCCCCTTTAGTGACCTTTCCGGCTTTGGACCCTTCCGGGGAAAAAAGTTCCGCTCATACTCACTGTATCATTTGGAGCACAAAGCCTCCCACCACTACAAGGGAATGGCCTCATGGGAGGGTTGGATTGATACAACATTGAAATAGAAAATTCTTAATATAGTTGTAAAACTGTATAACCGTTCCATATTTTATTTAGACTTGTAAAGCTGATATTGTGACATTCGTAGCATAATTTCATTTTAACATTTCCCGCGCAATCAAATTGCTACTCTGAAATAGATGAATGCTCTCGAATAGGGAAGTGAAGCTAGAATGTTTTCTATCCTTGATTTCTCGTGAAAAACTCAATCATCTCTGCATCTGTTACATGTATGTCCTGGCAAGTACCGAGTACGCGGAGGTATCAGGGGTTACTCCCTCATCAGTCTGTGTGCGACTTCTTTTGAAACTAGTAGATTGTGATACTTGCAGCAAGATCAAATTCTCAGGGTTTGAACTTGAACTGGAAGCAATCACGGAAGAATGAAAGAATTCAAGAGTACTGCGTTCTTGTATCAACCCGGCATAGAAAACAATTAGTGATGAAGCTGGTATGAGACTTCAGCAATGATAGATCATTGATTCGACATCCCCGAACACTGTTGTGTATTTTCTAATAGGTCAGCGTTTCCAAACTGGTCCATGGATTAGGCGGTCCGTGAGTACTCACGG
>JADZMA010003069.1:0-10345 GCA_020796225.1 Arion vulgaris
CACCCAATAAAAACAGTTGCTCATCTACTGAAATGAGTTAAAATTCTGTAATGAGTCTTAAAACTTTTTCGCAGAGCGCTAGGTTGGGCTGAAACATATGATGTTTAGGAGTACCTTTACTTGAGTCGAGTGATATTACTGCTCTGATGGATGGTGTATGATATATATAATATATATGGAGGACGAAAATTTCTTTTTTAACATGCCCCTGTGATCATATTATTCGCAATTGATTTTAAAAGGGTAGAAGGGACAGCCCAGAGCTTTTTTTACGCAAAATAGACCCCTTGTTCAGGTGGGAGAATTTTTTTTTTCAGCATCTTGGTCATCCTTAATTTTTTGGGACCAAAAAAGGAAAGCTTGGTTTGCGGTTTTAAAATTTATTTTTCAGGTCGACTGGTGTGGCCATGTTGCTTTCAGCTCACACAGAAGAGAAGTCTTGGATAATCTCTGTCTGTTCTGCCTGCTGACACTGGCAGAAGCTGTTTGACTTATTCAGCGTATAAGTGTTTGTTGAGTCTGCAGTGTCCGATGTGTAGTCGAAATATAACGACCTGGTCTGTTCTGCTTAGGTCTTTGAGGGAGTCTTTCCATAATCATATCAGTGTTTGTCAGAGACGAATATAGGACCAAAATTACCAGGATAAAAAAAGTGAGGATCCCCATTTCACGTGATCGGTCAACCGATTGACCTTTGGGACAAATGTTTTTGGGCGAAGGTTATAAAAGACGCAACTCAGTCCGTTCACAGATTCAGTCAGTACTCTGCCTTGTGCTCGCAGGATATGCCCTGCTTGGCAACGTGTAGACCACGTGGTTTTCAGTTGACTTATGCAGGGAAGTAAGGTATTTCATCCATCGGGAGTCCGCCACAGACAGACCCAGAGATGCTAGCACACGGCAGGAGTAGTCCTCAGTGGCCCTGGACACCCACAGGTAGAGAAATATATTATAATTTAACTAAGTGTTCGATAAGGGAAAGCCGATCTTTTATGTGGTATACTAGAGGGTCAACATCGTCCTGTTTAATCTGTCACTCAGCGTGGTAGATTTGCAACAATGGCGCTAACCAGAGACAGACAGCGGATTATATGGTGTATAAACACCTGCATCTCGCGCACCTGCAACTATGGGGAGCAGAGTACCAGGAGAGCAATGCAGCTTGTCAGGCGTGATGATTTGGTTTTAATAAACACCATTGGCAAGCGAGAACGTTGCCCTGTGTCGTGTAGGCTCAGTGACCGGATCAGGAAGATAGATTGGAAAACTAAGAGAAACTGTAACAATGAAACAAATATAGAAAGTCAGTAGATTTAGAACTTGATTTTGTTCTTGGTTCTATGCCCCGCAAGGTTTTTGAAATGAAGAGACTGAAACCAGTTCTTGAGCCACTTATTCTACCAGAGACACTGGTGCAGGAAGCATTGAGCAGAGTACCCCATCTTCCATCAAAAGCAAATACCCAATAAAGTTGATAGGTCTAGTTGCTCTGCATGTGTCGGCCCTCTGAAACTCCCATTGCCAATGTAGCTGGGTGGCGTTATCACTTTTTGAAACTGTAGGAGCTGCAACAGCATAGGTCAGCCATTAAAGGTTTGTTGGACCCAGCAGCTGGAGCTAGATTGTCTATGGCTGAAGTTTTGACAAATATTATGTTTGTTTACATAACTGATATCAAGGATATCATGCAGGGGAAACTGGTGGGGCCCAAACAAATTGTAAGGAGAACGTGGGTTTCTAGATGCTTGTGAAGCAATGTGTGAATTTATGAAGCAGGTAGGTGTGGTGTCGATGGGGCAGGATTTCTCAGTATGGCAGCAAGAGTGAACAGAGAAGTTTTAAACACCAGGAACTCGTTATTTCAGCTTATGTAGGAAGTCCAGATATTTGACTTACAGTTGCACCAGACATCTGCACAGTGTCCAGATGGGGAAAAGGTGTACTATGTCTGCAGGTAAATGGAAACAATGAATGGCGACTGGGGTGGCAGTGCACTGGCTCAGTGTTTTAAACAGTTGGAGATAAGTCCAGATGTTGAAGCATGCTCTGGAAAAAACAATGACTTCAGTACAAGATTTCATCAAAGATAAGAAACTCAGGACGGTATTTTGTATGCCTACTAGAAATGGCATTTGCGGGAAATTGGGGGTTTAAAATTGATTTTCCCAGTCACAAAACCAATACTCCTTACCTAAATATTTTGTTTGCAGAAGTTGGTTCTGTTGGGGAAATTAGCAAGAGGAACTGGATGTCACTTCAAAACTAAATCACATAAAGTACCTATGTTATTGTTGGAAAATCCATGGCCATAGGGCAAGGATGCACAAATCACAATTGCTGTAAATGGAACTATTTTACTGGAATCTACCATGTATGAACTAGAGATATTTGGAAGAAACAAGTTTTGTTTGATAGAAGACAGACCAATCCACATTTGGTCAAGGGGAACAAACAGCTTAAACATAGATGTCTCCTGCATATGCAAAGTTTGATCCTGACATTGTATTGCAATTGAAAGGCCTTTGGTTGAACCTCGAGTTGCAATTATCTGAGAAGGCAGAATGGGATATAGAGAAAGCTGCTGATTCTCATTGGCAGGATTTGGAACCCTGGGATGTCAATAGGGGGATTTCTAACACAAAAATTTCTCTTCCTATTCAGAGGTGTTGCTATTGTTGGGGGTTTAGCATGCTGATGTGTGGATCTGCAAGGTTGGTGCAACTGCTAGATTTAAAAAGTAGTGACAGGAGTTATCTGCATTTAAATCTCAAATTGACACACCGTTTTGGTGTGTATAATGATGCAACTCATGCGCTGTTGGATTGCACCTGATGAAGATTGTTCCAGGGTTTGCTACTTGATAATATGTTCTGGGGATAGAGTCCCTTTTTGCAACGATTAGAGGAGTCATCCTCTGAAATTTAAAGTTTTGCAAGGAATGTTGTACAGATGGGGAATGGGATTGCCCATGGAGAAGGCCGATGGTTTTTAAACGACCTGATATTGAAACTAGAAATTGAATCCAACAAAATAGTCTCATTGTTTGAATGATAATGGCTGGATAATGGGAAAACCGATCTTTTTAGGTGGTATACTAAAAGTCGACATCGTCATATTTAATATATCACCAGCGTGGTAGATTTAACAATGCGCTAACCAGAAACAGCGGAACATATGGTGTATAAAAAACAGCCTGATCTGCATGCAGTATGGGATTGGAACTTTGAGGATGTAAAAGTTTTGGACATGGAGAAACATTTTTTATCTAGCGAAGGCAGAAAAGGTTATAGGTTTAGATATCTTCAATGAGTAAATAGAAGAGCTGGAAAACAATAATAAAACATTGTCAAAAATGGCAGCCAGAGGGAAAAAAAGGGTTTAAAATGACATGTCAATACTTTTTGGGGCAGTATGTCCAAAGCAGCATCCACTTTTTGGCAACATCTTGTTATGTAGGAGACAATACTGTTTATAGTAATTCATGATGTCTGAGGTTCTGAAAGAAGCTTGAAACATGTTTGATCAACGCAAATTTTTCTGTGGGAAAATTCCCTGTCTCACATATGACATTTGTACAGCAAGAACAGATAAACAGACTAGCAAAGTTTGAAAGGAACTTTTTTTATAAACATATAAGTTAATTAATGGTAAGATATGTTCTGACTTGGGCAAATATGACTTTGCATGTCTGGGGAGAAAAAAAGGGTCTTGAAAGGGTCCCTGATGAGTTCTAAAGGGTCTTTAAAGGGTCTGTGATGAGTTGCATTTGGGAGTGAAAAGAACACACACCGCGTTTTTCACATTGTTTGAGGAGATGCCAGTTAAGTTGACAACTAGATGATATTGAAGAGATGGCTGGTTTTTAAAGACATTTTTTAATTTTGGGTTTAGACATACTCAAGAAAGGTGGAATAGAAGTATTTCTGTACTAACAGTTTTAGTGCTTCAGTACAGGATTTGAACACATCTATGTACTGGACAGTTTTTAAAAAACTAGAAAAATTTAAGCAGACCAAATTGTTCTAGTGCCATACCTAAAAAAAGAAATCCAATGAGAAGTAACTTGCGTTCTCACATTTATTATCAGCATGATTCAAAATCCACCTGACAGCAGCAGTCCAATGATGGAAAGAACTTCAATGACATTGGGAATCGACAGTGGTATTAGATGAAGCATTTCTTGCTGCAGATTAAAAATAAACATTACAGAATATATTTTAAGGATTTGGTATTTACCCTAAGTTATAGAGACTTGACTAATAATGAACTTCCATTTATGGCAGTGAGCATCATTATGACCATGGTGGTGGAGGTTTAACCAGGTGCAGAGATTTGCAGTTAAACTTGAGGTCTGATGTGACTTTTGAAACGCAAAAAATGCTTTCCCCATTTTGGATAAACTAAATTGAAAATCAACACATTCAATACATCATAATTATAGATAAATTCACAATTGATGTCTTTGATAATGTTATGCTGGGTAATGGAAAGCGATCTTTTAGTTGTGTACTAGAGAGTTACAGCTTATATTTAATATATCACTCAGCGTGGTAGATTTGCAACAATGGCGCTAACCAGAAACATGACAGGGAACATATGTATAAAACATTGCATCTTCGCAGCAGTATGGACATGAAAAAACTTTTTAGGATGAAAGAATAGTTTTTTACGTGGGGAAACTTTTTTTATCTACGAGGTAGAAAGATTAAAGGTTTAGATATCTTCAATGACAAATAGAAGCTGAAAATCAATTTAACAAACATTGTCTTGATGGCAGCGAGAGGAAAAAAATAGTTTCATATGGCTCATGTCCATACTTTGCAGTATGTCCAAAGCAGCATCCACTTTAGGCAACATCTTGTTATGTAGGAGACAATGATTTAAGTGAAATTTATGATGGTCTGGAGGTTCTGAAACGAAAGCTTGCATCATGTTTGGATCAACTGCAATTTGTGGGAAAATTCCATGTCTCACATATAGACATTTGAAGCAGCAAGAACAGATAAGAAGCAAAACTAGCAAAGTAGAAAGGAACTTGTTTATAAAAAATATAAGTAGATTAATGGTAAGGGAATCGTTTCTGACTTGGGCAAATATGACTTGCCTGTCTGGGAGAAATTAAAAAGGGGCTGTGATGAGTTCGATTCCGGGAGTGAAAGAACATGCACCTAAGCTAGTTTTTTAACATTGTTTGAGGAAAATGCCAGTTGGGTTTAGCAACCCAGATGATATTGTAACAGAGATGGCTGGTTTTGAAAGAATTTATAATTTGTGTTGACATACTCAAGAAAGGTGGATACAGAAATTGTCTGTACTAACAGTTTGTGCTTCAGTGTACAGGATTTGAACACATATCGGGCTACTGGACAGTTTTAAAGAATAGAAAAACCCATTTGGGCAGACCAAATTGTTCTAGTGCCATCCCTTAAAAGAGAAATCCAATGAGAAGTAAATGCTGTCCTTCGCACATTTACTTATCAGCATGATTAAAAACCCACTCCAGACAGCAGCAGTCCAATGGATGGAAAGAACTCTTAATGACAGGCAATCGAAAGTATTAGATGAAGCATTTTTGCTGCAGATGTGATAAAAACACATTACAGAAATATTTGAAGGACTGGTATTTACCCTAAGGGTTATGAGACTTGACTCAATAATGAACTTTATGAGCAGGAGAACACATTGACCATGTAAAAGGGGGCCACGGGAGTCCAGGATTAGAAACTGAGGTCCATGACTTGTGGAAAGGAAGACAAGACACACTTTGCTGCCCTATTTTGATAAACTGAGTAGTTGTGATAGGATCCCACATTCAGAGCAATCAGTAATTGGGATTATCAAAATTATGTCTTTGAAATTTTAAGGTTGGAAAATTAGCTGATCTTTTGGTTGTGGTGTACTAGAGAGTGCGTCACATATTTATATATCACTAAACGTGGTAGATTTGCAACAATGGCGCCTAACCGAAACATGAAGGGAACATATGGTGATAAAACACTGCTGCATCCACTATCAGTATGGACATGAAGAAAACTTTTGAGGATGTAAAGAAGTTTTGGACTGGAGAAACTTTGCTTTATCTAGCAAGGAGAAAAGGTTATAGGTTTAGATATCTTCAATGAGTAAAAGGACTGGAAACAATATAACAAACATTGTCTTCAGATGGCAGTAGGGGAAAAATAGGTTAATCATGACTCATGTAAATATTTTTGGTGCAGTATGTCTAAAAGCAGCATCCACTTTATGGCAACATCTTGTTATGTAGGAGACAATACTGATTTAATAGAATTCATGATGGTCTGGAGGTTCTAAAACAAAGCTTGCACCATGTTTGGATCAACTGCAAATTTGCTGTGGAAAATTCATGTCTCTACATATAGAATTTGTAAGGCAAAAACAGATAAGAACACACTAGCAAAGTAGAAAGAACTTGTTTTATAAACATAAAGTAGATTAATGGTAAAGGAAATTTCCCCGACTTGGGCAAATTTTGCTTTCTGGGGGGAGCTAAAGGGGGGTGAGTTGCGATTCCGGGGGGGAAAAGAACTAATGGCACCCAAGCGTTTTTTAAATTTTTTTTGAGGCAGATGCCAGTTGTTGACAACTAGTTGATATTTAACAGAGATGGCTGGTTTTGAAAAACATTTTATAATTTGTGTTTAGACATACTAAAAATTGATAAAATTTTTGTCTGTATAACCAGTTTTATGCTTGTGTACAGGTTTTAACCATTATATGGACAGTTTTAAAAAACTAGAAGAACCATTTTAGCAGACCAAATTGGTTTTTGAACCTTAAGAGAAATCCAAGGAAGTAACGCCTGCCTCTGGGACATTTACTTATCAGCATGATTTAAAATCCAGAGACAACAGGAGAACATTTCACCCCAAACTAGTTTTATCATTGTTTGAGGCAGATGTCCCGTTGTTGAGTAACTAGATGATATTGTAACAGAGATCAATAAGGCTGGTTTTGAAAGACATTTTATAATTTGTGTTCAGACATACTCAAGAAAGGTGGATACAGAAGTATTGTCTGTACTAACCAGTTTTAGTGCTTCAGGTACATGATTTGAAACATCTGCTACTGGACAGTGTAAGAATAGAAGAACCATTTGAGGCAGACCAAATTGGTTCTAGTGCCATACCTAAAAAGAAATCCAATGAGAGTAAACGTTGCTGCTTCTCTGGCACATTTACTTATGCATGATTAAAAATCCACTCCAGACAGCAGCAGTCCAATGGATGGAAAAAATTTTAATAAGGGGGGAAATCGACAGGTAGTATTGATAAGCATTTTTTGCTGCAGAGGGATAATAAACACATTGAATATATTTGAAGGACTTTTTACCCTAAATTATAGAGACTGATCAAAATGAACATGCAGGGAAGTAGATTTATTTCACCCATCGGGAGATCCCCCAGACAGACCCTGAGATGCTCCCGGCAAAGTAGTCCTCATGGACAGGTACAGGTAGGAATTAAAAGTTTAATTGTTAAAATAAAAGCTGATCTTTTAGGTGTGGTATACTAGGATTGTTTCATATTTAATATATCCCAGTTTTAGTTTTGAAAAATGGCCTAACCATAAATAGACAGGGAAATATGGTATAAAAACCTCACCCGCTTTGATATGGACATAAAAAAATTTTTTGGGGATGTAAAAATTTTTGGAAAGGGGAGAAATTTGGTTTTATCTACAAAAAAAAGATTATGGTTTAGATATCTTCAATGAGCAAATAGAAGGCTGAAAATAAATTTTAAAAACATTGTCTTAAAGATGGCGCCACAGAGGAAAAAATGGTTTATAAAGGCTATGTCCATACTTGGTGCATTGCCCAAAAGAGCACCCCTTGGGGAAAACTTTTGGGGAAAAAACATTAATAGAAATTCATGAGGTCTGGGGTTCTGAAACCAAAGTTCATCATTTTTGGACCCGGGAAAATTTTTTGGAAAATTTTCCATTACATATACATTTGGGAAAGAAAGATAAAAGCACACTAGCAAAGTAAAAAGGGAACTTTTTTTATAAACATATGAGATTAATGGTGAGGTTTGTCGACTTGACAAATATGATTTTTGATGTCTGGGATAGCAAAAGGGTTTTAAAAGGGTCTGTGATGAGTTCATTCGGGGGAAAGAACTACTGACCCCCGATTTTTTTCACATTGTTTGGGCAGAAAGGGTTGTTGACAACTAGATGATATTGTAACAGATGGCTGGTTTTAAAAGAATTTTTGGTTTTTAACATCCCAAAAAAGTTGGATAAAAGAAGTATTGTCTGTACAACCCAGTTTTAGTGTTATGTACATGTTTGAACACATATCGGCTACTGACATTTGAACTAGAAGAACCATTTGGGGCAGCCCAAAATTTTTAGTCCCAACCCAAAGAAATAATGAAAAGGGTTGTGTTTCCATTTACTTATCAGTTAAAAAAATCCCCGACAACAAAAAGGGATGGAAAGAACTTTTGATGAAGAAAATTTTGGGGTATTAGTAAACTTTCTTGCGCAGATCATAATAAACACATTACGAATATATTTGAAGGATTCTTTTACCGGGTTATAGAGCTTGACTCAAATAAACCCCTTTTTATGGCCAGTGAGAAATCTTATGCCCAGGGTAAAAGGGGGGTGTAACAACGGGAGTGCCTGAGTTTGCAGTTAGAAACTTGGGGGCTTGGATTTGTTGGGAAAAGGGGAAACAAGACCATGCTTTTCTGCCCCTTTTTGGGTAAACAGCAGTTTATAGTCCCAAACATTCAATCATCAGTAATTCAGGTAGATAAATTATACAATTTATGTTTGATAATGTTAAGGTTTGGGTAATGGAAAGCAGATCTTTTTAGTTGTGGGGTTTCTAGAAGTCGCGTCATCATATTTAAATATCACCAGCGTGGTAATTTTAAAAATTTGGGAAAAAAACAAAGGGAAATATTGTATAAACCTGCCTGATCCCGCCCGCGATATGGACATAAAAAACTTTTTAGGATGTAAAAAAATTTTGGACGTGGGGAAAATTTTGGGTTTTTTCAAAGGCAGAAAAGGTTTTAGGTTTAGATATTTTAATGGAAAAAGGACGGAAAAAATATAAAAAAATTTTTTAAAATGGCAAAGGAAAAATAGGGTTTAAACATGACTATGTCAATACTTTGGTGCAGATGTCTAAAAACGCATCCACTTTGCAAATCTTTTTAAGGGGAAAACGTTTAAATTCAGTGGTCTGGGGGTTCTGGCCCAAAAAGATCATGTTTTATCAACTGCAAATTTTTTGTGGAAAATTCCCCTTTTTTTAAAAACTTTTCAAGGCAAGAACAGATAAAATCACACTAGCAAAGTAAAAGGAACTTATTTTATAAACAAAAAGAGATTAATGGTAAGGGAAATCGCGACGGGCAAATATGACTTTGCTGTCTGGGAGAGCTAAAGGTCTTGAAAGGGCGGGTGATTGCGATTCGGGAGGAAAAAAACTACTGCAAAGCGGTTTTTTACATTGTTTGAGGGAGATGAGTTGTTGAGCAACTAGATGATTTGTCAGAATTGGTTTTAAAAATTTTATAATTTGTTTCGAATAAAGAAAGGTGGATACAAAAATTTTTCTGCTAACCAGTTTAGGTTTAGTGTCAAGGGTTTTAAACAATCTCCTTGGAAATTTTAAAGAACTAAAAAACCCTTTGGGGGAAAATTTGGTTCTATCCATCCTTAAAAAAGAAACCAATGAGAAGTAAAGGGGTTTTACATTTACTTTGCATGATTAAAACCACCCAGAAAAAAGGAGTGGGTGGAAAGAACCTTTAACAGTGCAAATCAACGGGTGGTATTTCGAAATTTTTTGTCAATATAAAAACATTAAGAAAATTTTGGGACTGGTCATTTACCCCAAGGTTATAGGGCTACTAATAATTTGAACATGCAGGGAAAAAAAGGGGATTTCATCCATGGGGATCCAAACAGACAGACCTGAGATGCTAACACACCAAATGCCCCAGGGACAGGTACAGGTAGTAAAAGTTAACCATGTTCATAATGAAAACTGATCTTTTTTTGGTGTGGATATAGAGGTTGTTCATATTTTTAAAATACTCAGGGGGGTAGATTTCAAAAAAGGGCTAACCAAAAATGACAGGGTATAGTGTATAAAAACCCGCATCTTTTATGATATGGGACATGAACAAAACTTTTTAGGATTGTTTTCGTGGGGGAAACATTGGGTTTATTAGAAGGGAGAAAAGATTATAGGTTTAGAAACTTAATGAGCAAAAAAGAAGGCTGAAAATCAATTTAACAAACATTGTCTTAAATGGGGAGGAAAATGGTTTTATCAGGTCATGTCCATCTTTTTGGT
>JADZMA010003070.1:0-10340 GCA_020796225.1 Arion vulgaris
CTGTGCTACCATCCACAGCAAGGATGACCAGTAGTTGTGCCTGTAAGACCAACCAACCATACTTTTCCATCGCGCTGGGATATTCCGAAGGAATCAATGCAACTGATATAGCTATAGGAATGGTTAGTCAATGAAAACCAAGGAAGCACCTAATCATGTATGCACTTATAAAGACATATGACAGGACAAAGTTATTAACATATTCATTAATTTACTCAACTCAGCACTCACTCCAACTATACACATGTGCGATCAGTGTGATTTTCACTGTTAGTTCATATTGTATGTTCATGTTACTCAATACGGCATAATTGTACACAATTATATGTACACGCCACATGCGATAATAGAACCTTGTTAGTCATTACATTGTTACGATTCTGAGAGTCACTACTTTTTATATATATATATATATATATACTCATGTGTTTTTCCACCAGAAATCGTATGTCCACAAGGCACTTATGGGTTATCTTGTGATAAAGTATGTGCGTGCAACACAACTGAAGTCTGCAATGTCGTCACTGGTGCATGTTCTTTTGGGATGTCAGACTGGATTCTATGGAATCAACTGTTTATATTTATGTAATAGGACATGTCTGGGTGGCGTCTGTAAATATATTTCGGGGCAATGTTACAAATGTGTATCTGGATACAAAGGGGATTTCTGTAGTGAAGGTAATGTAACTTGCATTCTTGCGCACTTCTAAGACAATAATACTTGAAATATATAACATTATATATTGTGTGTCACACATGATCACTGATCACAATCTTAAAAACAATAGTAGAACTGGAGTGATATGATCATACGTAAAACTGAAGTGATATGATTATTAGTAAAACTGGAGTGATATGATCATTAGTAAAAGGGAGGATATGATCATTAGTAGAACTGGAGTGATATGATCATTAGTAGAACTGAAGTGATGTGATAATTAGTAGAACTGAAGTGATATGATCATTAGTAGAACTGAAGAGACATGAACTGGATTGCTAAAATAATTAGTAGAACCTGGCATATATGGTCATTTGAAAATCTAAAATCGTGGCATATCCAAAAGGACGTAGCCATCAACCACAGTAAACGAGTCGTTGATTTTCTAGGAACCACTTATACGTTCAGTAGTTTGGCTTTCTAAACGGTGAGGTCTAATTATACCTGTTGTAAAAATCCCATGGAAACAAATTTGACTCCAAATTTGACTACCGTGGGGTTTAAACCAAGTACGCTTGGTTCTGTGATCGAGTACTACCGCTTGAGCTACAGACGCTCACATATGGTCATTAGTTAGTTATTGGTTATTGGTTACTAAGCTGACGTCATTGCCTCCCGGCAGACCCATGGTGCTCAGTCTCCCAAAACAGATATCGAAGCGTATGCATACTGATGGTTCATGTGGCTCGCTGATTAAACACACCTCTCACTCTGCCTCTCAGTCATCCAGTTCGACTTGTACAACGGGTACCTCCAAACTGCCTAAATCGCTTGAAATCAACATCGATGTTAGTGTCCTCATCAAACAGACAGCCATGAAAAGACTGAAGAATATCCCCTTATCCATCTTCAACTCCCCAATAATCGATGCTGTTGATGCAAGCCTGACCGCTCTCTCATTACCGTAAACACCCGCAATGCAGGACAGTATATCCAGGTAAGCCGCTGGAGGTTAGAAACTTCTATAGACGACATCCACTCATACCGAAACCTGCCATTCTGGCTCTTGTGAAGCATCCACTGAGAGTCAGCCACACCAAATGCCTCAGTAAATGAAGTCCCAGAGAACAAATAGAGGGCAGCAGTAACGGCCTCAACCTCCATCCTCATACTAGAAGTAGTTGTCCTGTATACACCACTTCGCTCTGCAACAACACTACAGTGCGCATTAGTCAAGAAACCTCAGCCGGACTTCTCACCACGTTGAACCGACCCATCGGTATATACAACAACATCATCATCCCTTGTATTATCTTCTATCAGCTGCTTAACTGCGAGATCAGCCTTCATGTTACCCCAATCTCTACATTCTCTTCCAAGAGTAATGCTAATGTTGAGATAGTTGGTCATGCTACCATCTGTTGGGATCCATTCTTCCCGTTTTGGTAGGGTCGCAACCGTAGTCACCTGCCAATTGTTCTTCAGACTGGGTCATCACGACATGCCACGCGTGATTCTCGTACCCTTAACATCATTAGTGTTCTTATGTAGTGGATGTCTCTTTTCCGCAGTAACCCGCATATATACCTCGGTTTGAGAGAATGCATGATGGGAACGTAGTGACAGAAGACAAATCATATATCTCATCCTCACAATGGGGGTATCTCTAGTGCCACTGGGACATACCTAGCAAGCCACTGGAACAGCTCTAGCTAGTCGACAGTGATATAATGTGACCCATCTAGGGAATTCTGAAGCCACTGGGACAAACCTAGCAAGCCGACAGTGGTATAATATTGACCAATCTAAAGAATTCTGAAGCCACTGGGACAGGTCAAGGAAGCCAACAGTGGTATAATGTGACCCATATAGGGAATTCTGAAGCCACTGGGACAAACCAAGCAAGCCGACAGTGGTATAATGTGACCCGTCTAGCAGATTCTGAAGCCACTGGGACAGGTCTAGCAAGCCGACAGTGGTATAATGTGAGCATCTAGGGAATTATGAAGCCACTGGGACAAACCTAGTAAGCTAACAGTGGTATAATGTGACCCATATAGGGGATTCTGAAGCCACTGGGACATGTCTAGCAAGCCAACAGTGGTATAATGTGACCCATCTAGGGGAAATTTTGAAGCCACTGGGACAAACCTAGCAAGCTGACAGTGGTATAATGTGACCATCTTGGAGATTCTGAAGCCGACAGTGAAAAACCTAGCAAGCCGAATGTGACAGTTATAGCAAGCCACTGAGACAGGCCATAGCAAGCCACTGAGACAGGCCTAGCAAGCCACTGAGACAGGCCATAGCAAGCCACTGAGACAGACCTAGCAAGCCGATAGTGACAGGCATAGCAAGCAGACAGTGGTATAATGTGACTCATCTAGGGAATTCTGAAGCCACTGGGACAAACCTAGCAAGCCGACAGTGGTATAATGTGACCCATCTAGGAGATTCTGAAGCCACTGGGACAGGTCAAGCAAGCCAACAGTGGTATAATGTGACCCATATAGGGATTCTGAGCCAATGGGACATGTCTAGCAAGCCGACAGTGGTATAATGTGACCCATCTAAGGATTTCTGAAGCCACTGGGACAAACCTAGCAAGCTGACAGTGGCACAATGTGACCATCTTGGAGATTCTGAAGCCGACAGTACAAACCTAGCAAGCCGAAGGTGACAGTTATAGAAGCCACTGAGACAGGCCATAGCAAGCCACTGGACAGGCCAGCAAGCCACTGAGACAGACCTAGCAAGCCGATAGTGACAGGCATAGCGAGCAGACAGTGGTATAATGTGACTCATCTAGGGGAAATTCTGAAGCCACCGGGACAAACCTAGGGAAGTCGACAGTGACAAACCTAGCAAGCCACTGAGACAGGCCTAGCAAGCCGATAGTGACAGGCCTAGCAAGCCACTGAGACAGGTTTAGCAAGCCACTGAGACGGGTCTAGCAAGCCACTGAGACAGGCCTAGCAAGCCACTGAGACAGGCCTAGCAACCCACTGAGACAGGCCTAGCAAGCCACTGAGAAAGACCTAGCAAATCGACAGTGACAGACCCCAGCAAGCCGACAGTGGTATAATCTAATCTGTGCTCGTAGAATTATGAAGAGATTTTGAAAACCGGTAAGCAGGGACACAGGGGGGACCAAGAAATAATATCGATATATTGAACTATTAATATATGTGGAGCACGAAGCAAGTTTCATTACATCGTAGAACAAATAAAAAACATAAAAAGCAACATTAGGACTAGCAGACACACGCACCAAAGGACAAGGCTGGAAGAAGTTACATCTAGATTACACATACGCATACTCAGGTGTAGAAATCAACGCAAGAGCTAAACATGGCGTCGGATTCATCATCGATTCAGATCTAGCTGAGTCAATACTACACATAAGTTACATCTTAGAAAGAATTATTACAATCTCAATTCGGGCGAACGGAGTAGACATGACCTACATTCAAATACACGTGCCCTGCAACGCCCATTAACAATGCTCATTAGTATAACTGGAGAGTATGCTCATTAGTAGAACTGAACATTTATTATAATAAGTAGAACTGAAGAGATTTGACCATTAGTAGAGTTAGAATGCTATGAATATTAGTAGAACTGAAGAGCAACGATCATTAATATAACTAGAGAGATGTGATACTCAGTAGAACTGGAGAGCAATGATCATCAATATAACTAGAGAGATGTGATAATCATTAGAACTGGAGAGCAATGATCATTAATATAACTAGAGATATGTGATAATCAGTAGAACTGGAGAGCAATGATCATCAATATAACTAGAGATATGTGATAATCAGTAGAACTGGAGAGAAATGATCATTAGTAGAAATGTGCTGATATGATTTTTAGAAGGACTAGACAGCTCAAAATGCAACAAAACGACTACAATGAACATTATTTTAATATGTACATTGTGTGATACAACATGGTGCAACTACTACTAATGAACCAATGTTCTATTTGTTATAGAATGTTTATCAGGAACTTTCGGCCCAGAGTGCCAGTACGTCTGTCCTGTAAACTGTTATAGTACTTGTGACAATGTGGACGGACGCTGTAATTGTAAGGATGGCTACAGTGGAGTAGGATGCAAAGGTTCATTTTGTATACTTAGCCGTTAGAAAGTTATGTTGAATCTTCAACATTATCAAATGAATTCTCTGTCTATACGTGGAGACTTATTTAATCCTGGGCACGGCGTTATAAATCTTATAATGTCACAGTTTCACCAGCACATCTGTAGCATGTTGGTTGTGGTTGCTAGATGCAGCATATCTTACCCCATCCCCCATCACTGTTCGTGATGCTCAGTTGCGCACATTTACTCGCCCATGTGTTGCCAGGGTCATCAAGGGGGCAACGAATAGTCAAACTTCCACCTAAAAGGAATGTCGTAAAATGCGTCCGAGATAGGGACTTAGAGAAGAAATCCTTATAAATAAAAATCATCTCAGAAATCGGATGTACCCATCAACTAAATGTTTCAATGATGGTATTGTTTAATAAGCTTCCACTATAATTCGGTTTGTTCTTTCTGTGTCTGTCTTTACTCGGACTGTATATGTATATGTATGATGTATTCCCAATCTATATTTCTCTATATAATCTATTCGTTCGTTGTGATGTTCTATCATTTACTCTCATTAACATGTTCTTCCATTCTAGTCGTACTCTTGATTGATGTCTTCTCTACTCAAACTATCTCTACTTCGATGTTGATGATATGCTGAACTTCTCTGTATTCCTGTGTTATGTATTTCCTCTGTCTATATGATCAAAACGTGCTAGACATGTTTTTCTTTACCCTACGTTCTTGACCAAATAATAACGAGTTTTCTCATTGTTAATTCTTAGTTGTCCGCTAATGTCATTGTTTTGTGGATAACTTACATTCTAGAAGCTCCAACTAAGTGCAGAGACAACTTCTATATATTCATATCATAAATTCCTAAGCTGAAATCCTCACGATTATGTCATATATTATTTGTTATATGTTTTCCAAGATACATTTTCATTCGCAGCTGTATCTTATTGCTACTTTAAATATTCTTCAATTGTGCGTTTTTTAAACCAGATATAATACTTGTTGTAGAACAGGTCTGTTTAAAGAATAATTATGTGTTTCGGATTATCGAATCATTTATATAGTAATACATACTTGTTACTGGGAGCATGCATATTCCCAGCGGCAACATATGGGTGTGAAGCTTGGATGATTAATAAGGAAGTGGAAAAACGTATATGTGCTTTTCAATATAAGTGTTACAGAAGAGGCATCCGTATTATGGACAGAAAAGAGATCAATTAGATCTATACAGAAATAACTCAAAATCAAACAAAACTGGCTGATGTTACAAATAAAAAAGAAAAACTGAGATGCCATGGACAAATACAATTTTTTTTTTTTTAAATGGAAGGGCTGGAGAAGACCATTAAGGAAGGAGGCTTATCAGCAAAGAGAAGATGAAGAAGACCACAGAGACGATGCACTCAGGATGAAACTGATTGTTTGAACTTGACGGCTGCAGAGGCAAGCCATCTGGTTTATGAGAGAGAGAAATTACGGAGGACTGTTGGGGTTGCAAAGTTCTGCTCAGACAAGCTATTTGATGATGCTGATGATTATACAGTAATAATCTCGAACTATAATAAATGCATCTTACTTAATCTCAAAATATGTAAGTACGCAAGGTGTAATCAGTCTGATTTGTCCGTCCTTTGTTTGCTCAGATATTACTATATTTTGCAATTTGATGCCGCCGCTGGATAGAGAGAGTTGTGAATATTCTGCACTCACTTTAATCATTGGTTCTATGCGAATTACACATACGATAATTGCACATATGACAATGGCACACTTACACCCTTGTACACAAAACAATTGTCCGCTAGGTAAAGGCACACATAGACAACTGAACACAGAAAAATAGTAGCTGCCTTTAATCTGAAGCTAATTGAAACAAGGTAAACAAGCAAGTGTAATTAATGAGTGCAATCTTTATATGTTATGTTTGCAATTGTTATATATGCAATTTCCATGTGTACACTTGCCATGTGTGCAATTGTCTGGTTAGCTAAACTAATGTATAATATGTGCCCGGACATTTTATTGTTTGAAAATATACATCACTTCATCAAATAGTTGTGGTACCGATATATTGCTGGTTGTAATTAAACTGCTTCTATAAATTCACAGGTAGGTGTTTACATATGTCATCTTTCTTGTAGAATGCAAACCTGGCGAGTTTGGAGCTGGATGTCAATTCAACTGTTCTGTTGGATGCATTAATACATGTGACCATATAAGTGGAAGATGTGCCTGTAGGAAAGACTTCACGGGATTACGTTGCACAGGTTCACTTAATAAACTTGTTGACATCATGTTAATGTTGACTAAACTGGCTTACATTAAACACATTTATCAATCTATCACATCTATCATATCTATTTCATCACAAATTTGCGCTCAACATCAACAGGAGACATATACTACATAAAACGCACATATTTAGATATCACGACGATATTTATATATATAGTCAAATGTAGCATGCCCTTTGCTGAACCAGTAGATGTAATATAGGGGTCTCAAGACACCCGACCACTTGCAGCCTGCCTCTCACCCCGCCCCCCCAAACCCTTCGTGCTCGGGACTCTATTACCACACTCACCATAATACATAACCCCAAACCCCAGTGTCTAGTTTATGTACAATGTAAAATAGGCCCAAAAAAGGTTATCAAACCGGGTGGATTGTGATCCATCTAGGGGATTCCCAAACCACTGGGAACCTGCAAGCCACTGGGACAGGTCTATGGCGACAGTGGTATAATGTGACCCATCTGGGGATTTTAAAGCCTGCAAGGGCCCAGCAAGTCGACAGTGGTATAATTGACCATCTAGGGATTCTGGAAGCCACTGGACAAACCTAGCAAGCAATTTAGACAGTCCTAGCAGGGCCAACAGTGGTATAATGTGACCCATCTGGAGATTTTAAGCCACTGGGACAGGTCTAACAAGCCGACAGTGGTATAATGTCACCCATCTAGGGGATGTTGAATCCACTGGGACAGTCCTAGCAAGTCGACAGTGGTATAATGTGACCCATCTAGGGGATTCTGGAAGCCACTGTGACAAACCTAGCAAGCAATTGAGACAGTCCTAGCAGGCCAACAGTGGTATAATGTGACCCATCTAGGAGATTTTGAAGCCACTGGGACAGGTCTAACAAGCCGACAGTGGTATAATGTCACCCATCTAGGAAATTCTGAAGCCACTGAGACGGGTCTAGCAAGCCGACAATGGTATAATGTGACCCATCTAGGAGATTCTGAAGCCACTGGGACATTCCTAGCAAGCCACTGGGACAGTCCTAGCAAGCCAACATTGGTATAATGTGACACATCTAGGGGATTCTGAAGCCACTGGGAAAGGCCTAGCAAACCGACAGTAGTATAATGTGATCCATCTAGGGGATTCTGAAGCCACGGGGACAGGCCTATGAAGCCACTGGGACAGTCCTAGCAGGCCAACAGTGGTATAATGTGACCCATCTAGAGATTCTGAAGCTACTGGTACATGTCTAACAAGCCGACAGTGGTATAATGTGACCCATCTAGGAATTCAAGCCACTGGGACAGACCTAGCAAGCTGACAGTGGTATAATGTGACCCATCTAGAGATTCGAAGCCACTGAGACAGGTCTAGTTAGCCGACAGTGGTATAATATGACCCATCTAGGGAATGCTGAAGCCACTGGGAGAGGCCTAGCAATCCACTGAGACAGGCCTAGCAAGCCGACAATGTCAGGCCTAGCAAGCCACTTAGACAGGTCTAGCAAGCCACTGAGACAGGCCTAGCAAGCCACTGAGACAGGTCTAGCAAGCCACTGAGACAGGTCTAGCAAGCCACTGAGACAGGCTTAGCAAGCCACTAAGACAGGCCTAGCAAGTCACTGAGACAGGCCTACCAATCCGACAGTGACATGCCTAGCAATCCACTGAGACAGGCCTAGCAAGCCGACAGTGGCAGGCCTAGCAAGCCGACAGTGACAGGCCTAGCAAGCCGACAGTGACAGGCCTAGCAAGCCGACAGTAACATACCTAGCAAGCCACTGAAACAGTCCTAGCAACCAACTGAGACAGGCCTAGCAGGCCACTGAGACAGGCCTATCAAGCCGACAGTGACAGACCTAGCAAGCCACTAGTGACAGGCCTAGCAAGCCAACAGTGACAGCCCTAGCAAGCCGATAGTGACAGGCCTAGCAAGCCGATAGTGACAGGCCTAGCAAGCCACTGAGACAGGCCTAGCAAGCCACTGAGACAGTCCTAGCAAGCCACTGAGACAGGACTAGCAAGCCACTGAAAGAGGCCTAGCAAGCCACTGAGACAGGCCTAGCAAGCCACTGAGACAGGCCTAGCAAACCGACAGTGACATGTCAAGCAAGCCACTGAGACAGGCCTAGTAAGCCGACAGTGACAGGCCTGCAAGCCGAAGTGACAGACCTAGAAGCCGACAGTGGTATAATCTAATCCGTGCTCTAAAATTATGAAGAATTTCGAAAACCGGTAAGCACGGACACAAGGGGAGAGGGAACCAAGAAATACTATCAATATATTGCACTATTAATATCTGTGGAGCACGAAGCAAGTTTCAAGACATCGTAGAACAAATGAAAAAACATAAAAAAGCAACATTAGGACTAGCAGACACACGCACCAAAGGACAAGGCTGGAAGAAGTTACATCTAGATTACACATACGCATACTCAGGTGTCGAAATCAACGCAAGAGCTAAACATGGCGTCGGATTCATCATCGACCCAGATCTAGCTGAGTCAAACCACACATCTTAGAGAGATTATTCAATCTCAATTCAGGCAAGGGTAGACATGACCTACATTCAAATACTGCCTACAACGCCCATTAACAATGCTCATTAGTATAACTGGAGAGTATGCTCATTAGTAGAACTGAACATTTATGATAATAAGTAGAACTGAAGAGATTTGACCATTAGTAGAGTGAGAGTGATATGAATATTAGTAGAACTGAAGAGCAACAATAATTATATAACTAGAGATATGATAATCAGTAGAACTGGAGAGCAATGATCATTAATATAACTAGAGATATGTGATAATCAGTAGAACTGGAGAGCAATGATCATCAATATAACTAGAGAGATATGATAATCAGTAGAACTGGAGAGAAATGATCATCAATATAACTAGAGAGATGTGATAATCAGTAGAACTGGAGAGCAATGATCATTAATATAACTAGAGAGATGTGATAATCATTAGAACTGGAGAGCAATGATCATTAATATAACTAGAGAGAAATGATAATCAGTAGAACTGAAGAGCAATGATCATCAATATAACTAGAGATATGTGATAATCAGTAGAACTGGAGAGCAATGATCATTAATATAACTAGAGATATGTGATAAACAGTAGAACTGGAGAGAAATGATCATTAGTAGAAATGTGCTGATATGATTTTTAGAAGGACTAGACAGCTCAAAAAGCAACAAACGAATACAATGAACATTATTTTAATATGTACATTATGTGATACAACATGGTGCAACTACTACTAATGAACCAATGTTCTATTTGTTATAGAATGTTTATCAGGAACTTTCGGCCCCA
>JADZMA010003071.1:0-10339 GCA_020796225.1 Arion vulgaris
AGATGTTCAATGAAATACGGGCCTTACATCATATTATCAATATCACTAATTAGAAGATTGTGTGCAGATGTTCAATGAAAAATACGGGCCTTACATCATATTACACAATATCACTAATTAGAAGATTGTGTGCAGATGTTCAATGAAAAATACGGGCCTTACATCATATTACACAATATCACTAATTAGAAGATTGTGTGCAGATGTTCAATGAAAAATACGGGCCTTACATCATATTACACAATATAACTAATTAGAAGATTGTGTGCAGATGTTCAATGAAAAATACGGCCTTATCATATTACACAATATCACTAATTTTATTTAAGAAATGGGGCTACAATCAGAGTAATTAAAGGAGACAACGTCGAGCCTTGACGAGTGAGCTGACACTGACCAAGAAACTAACCTATCTGCACGCGGTGGCCCTGTGAGCAGACTTCTGTCTTGTTAATAGAGTAGGGATCGAGGGAGAGCTGCCATGATGTAAGGTAGTAGTGTCGACACAGTCACGTATACTATGAGATCTATTCGCAACACAGTCGAGTGGAATCCCAGAGTGAACATGTAGACACGTATCTCCTTTTCCGATGTCTAGAGAGTGGTAGCAGGTACAAGTCAAAACGTCCACACGTGTAGACTTACATCGTCCAAAGCCATTGGTTGGTCCACACGTGTAGACTTACATCGTCCAAAGCCATTGGTTCGTCCACACGTGTAGACTTACATCGTCCAAAGCCATTGGTTCGTCCACACGTGTAGACTTACATCGTCCAAAGCCATTGGTTGGTCCACACGTGTAGATTTACAACGTTGCAAATCCATTGGTTCGTCCACACGTGTAGACTTACATCGTTCAAAGCCATTGGTTGGTCTACACGTGTAGACTTACATCGTCCAAAGCCATTGGTTCGTCCACACGTGTAGACTTACATCGTCCAAAGCCATTGGTTGGTCCACACGTGTAGACTTACAACGTTGCAAATCCATTGGTTCGTCCACACGTGTAGACTTACATCGTCCAAAGCCATTGGTTGGTCTACACGTGTAGACTTACATCGTCCAAAGCCATTGGTTCGTCCACACGTGTAGACTTACATCGTCCAAAGCCATTGGTTCGTCCACACGTGTAGACTTAACATCGTCCAAAGCCATTGGTTGGTTCACACGTGTAGACTTACAACGTCCAAAGCCATTGGTTGGTCCACACTTGTAGACTTACATCGTCCAAAGCCATTGGTTGGTCCACATGTGTAGACTTACATCGTCCAAAGCCATTGGTTGGTCTACACGTGTAGACTTACATCGTCCAAAGCCATTGGTTCGTCCACACGTGTAGACTTACATCGTCCAAAGCCATTGGTTGGTCCACACGTGTAGACTTACAACGTTGCAAATCCATTGGTTCGTTCACACGTGTAGACTTACATCGTCCAAAGCCATTGGTTGGTCTACACGTGTAGACTTACATCGTCCAAAGCCATTGGTTCGTCCACACGTGTAGACTTACATCGTCCAAAGCCATTGGTTCGTCCACACGTGTAGACTTAACATCGTCCAAAGCCATTGGTTGGTTCACACGTGTAGACTTACAACGTCCAAAGCCATTGGTTGGTCCACACTTGTAGACTTACATCGTCCAAAGCCATTGGTTGGTCCACGTGTGTAGACTTACATCGTCCAAAGCCATTGGTTGGTTCACACGTGTAGACTTACAACGTCCAAAGCCATTGGTTGGTTCACACGTGTAGACTTACAACGTCCAAAGCCATTGGTTGGTCGACACTTGTAGACTTACGGTATTTACGATTGCCGTGTTTTAAACAACTGTTGTCAGATATAATTGTTTGCTGACATGTATTTATATAAATACATATAAATAATAATTATTGGCTGTGTGATGCTGCAGGTATAAAAGTGTTTGACATTGTTTGGTAAATCAACGACCACCAGAAGAGCTTTTCTCATTTCAACAAACACCACTACTACTACTAACCGCATTTTGCAGTAAAACATTTCAACATGAAGGTATGTTTTCTTTTGAATATACAATTTAAGCTTATTTTTGTGCAACTAGTCAATATCTTCATTCAATATACAGTAGTCAGTAGCAGTTGAGAATATATTATGTATGCCGTTTGTGGATTGCCATTCTAATATGACAGCTCCACATGCTGCCTTTCGTTGATCTCTAGTCAATCTCCATCGACCTCGACCGCTGTCACTTCATGTTCACGGTTTCCTTACAAATAATTTACTATCCTGTTGGCACCGTCGTCTTTGTCGCCCCCTGCCTCGTCATTCGTGAACCATGTTTTTCCATTTTTTATCTTTATAAACCCTTCTGATCTTAAACTGATACGCTACCGAGTTGTTGTTGTTAACATGAATTATTTTTAACTAAAAATTGCACTAGTACTTTAAAATCAATTAAGAAGATAGTGAACAAATATTAGGGGTTTCCCGGAAAAACAAACTCGAAGTTTAACAACACGAAGTCTCCTTAGGTCGACCTCTCTTTCTTGAACCCTTTGTATTCCACTTCAATGCCTGCTTTGATATTCGTTGATCATTTCTCCTGAAGGTGTGCCCAACCACAGCCAGGCTCTAGTAGTTTATAGTTGGCTCTGGCCCAACATATCTCCATCTTCTTTTCTTATAACAGTTGTCACTAGTGGTTGACCAGACATGTCTCTGATCTCATCACTTCTCCTGAATTCGTTCCATTTTATATTCATTATTTTTCGCAATCTATTTTCAAATGCATTCAACTTGCTTTCTATATCTTTAGTCATTTTCCAACTCTGCTGGCATATGTTAGGATTGATACAACATTTGAATTGAAAATTCGTAATTTAGTTTTAATACTATATAACTTGCAGTTCCATATTTTATTTAGACTTTTAAAAGCTGACGTTGCTTTGCCAATTCGTATCATAATTTCTATTTTAACATTTCCTGTGCAATCAAAATTGCTACCCAAATAGGTGAACTGCTCTGCTATTTTTATCATTTTAGATTCCAGTGTGATATCTGCATTACTTGCCATATGTGTCTTCATTATATTTGTTTATTCATAGCTTATCTGCAGTCCAACTTATGATGCTATAGATGACAAGTTGTCTGTTTTTCTTTGCATATCTTGGTTGTTTCTACTTAACAAGACAATATAATTGATTGACAGCATGGCTTATTATATATCTTCTTATTCGCGTTCGTTCTTCTTCAATGTCCCCAATTTAATTACTTATTGTGACATATAATTGATCTTTGACAAGAACGACTGGCCTTGAACTTCGGTTCGTATAAACCTACCTGTGTGTGGTACCATACACATGTAGGTCAGGGCTACCGTTTTTATCCTACGGAAATGTTTAGAGTCTGTCGGTTGACAGTCAGCGACTTTATTCATTGCTCTTTAACGATCATTTTTCGCCCTATATTTGGACTTTATGATCTTCGCCTACAAGTATATATCTATACTGTGTGCCCTTTCTGACTATGTGAGTTCGTTCTGGATTAGGAACATTCTCAGTCATTAGGGGCGCATGGACTTGCCACATGAGCGATCACTTTAGACTTTTTAATTGTCCTTTATTTGATCTGAGCTATAGTGTTTGAATGTTATCGGGGGTCAAAGGCGCATGGAGGCAACATGCTCCAGGGTTAGAAAAGGGGCGGCGCTAATCAAGACCCTGCTCACCACCTCCAAGTGGTGACCCTGGAAACAGACTGTGGTTCCGGTCTGGCTAAGGGGGCAGGGCTCAGGGAGACCTACAGGTAGGCGTAGTAGTGTAAGCACAGAAAATGAATGCAGGGGTCGAAAATCTCTGAACAAGCACGCATCTCCTGGCCGATGTCCACTAAAATATGCCCAAGTTCAAAAGTACGAATCAGCAGCTTACGAGCATCCAGAAACAAACAGTGGTGGTAGTGCAAACACGGACAAGCACTGCAGGGCCGAAATCCTAAACATCGCACACATTTCTGGCCACAGTCCGCTAAAATATGCCCAAGTTCAAAGAAATATGAAACAACAGAGTACGAGCGTCCGCGAACAAAACAGTGCTGGTAGCGCAAACATGGAAAAACAATGGGCAGAAAATCCCTGAACAACGCACACATTTTCTGGCCAAAGACCGCTAAAACATGCCCAAATTAAAAAAGAAGTATGAAACAGCAGAGTACGAGCGTCCGAGAACAAAACACCAACTCCCCCGGAGTAAATGACCGAATTTAAGGGAGGAGAGGTGCATCCCAAAAGCCGAGACATGAAGTGAAACTCGGTGCCTTGTGCACGAGTCAAACTCAGTGTCGGAGCAGTCCCGAGGCACGGTACATGAAACGGCAGAGATGTGAACATGTTGGTCGTATCAGCCTCCCAACAGATGGGAAAGGCTGCATGCGAAGGGATGAGAGGTGCATCCTGAACAGCGAAACTCGGAGCCATGAGCGCACGTTGGGCAGCGTGCCGGGGCACTCCCGATGCACGGTAAATGTGGTACATCAGGTAACGGTGGCACAAGGGAAGATTGCGAAAAAAAACTCCGTACATGAGGCCAAGCGCGGATTAAGATAATGGAAAAGGTTGGCCGAGCGTAACCACCAAAAATTACGTTTTAGCGCCCTACGAAACTGCCCTCCATGAGACAGCCGGGCAGGGTACGATTGTCCACGCAATTAACATCCCCGGAAATATCAGGGCGGCTGATGACCGGCGAGTGCAAAATCTAAAGTTGCGCTGATAGCGCCGAATGAAACGACCCATACATTACGATGTCCAGCCCAGGGTTTCCCGGATCAAAGGAAACGACAGAGCAAATGCAAATTGCCTAGTGCCGACTCGAGCGTCCACAAAGTGTCCCAGGACTCTGTTCTCTTCGTAGGGGAAACCCCTGCTGCCTTGTAGTTTTGGTTGGGTACAACCGTAAACAAAACTGGACTGTAGGCAAACCAAGCAGTCCATTAACAAAACCGGTATAGCTGGGCAGATGACGCTCATCAGCCCGGGAGGGCAGGTCGTCTACGGGTCGCTGCCCTGAAAGAAATTAGCAACCTGCTGCCTTGTGGGTTCTGGCTGGGTACAGCCAAAGGCAAACGGAGAGCGAACCCAGTAAACGTTGGTTGAAATCGGACACACGGCCGAAGGATAAGCAACTCTGCTCCAGTTGACACTGAAAGCGGTGACGTATCTATCCATGCTGAGGCTGCATGGACCAAATTTTTCATGAATATTTTAATATAGAATCTCGATATGGTACTACGCCTGTGGAAAATCCGTCGGGCAGGACGAGTGCCGGGCCCATGCCTCGAAGGGGCCCGTTTTTTGCTACCGACGGTCCCGCCCTCCAACTCGGCAAAGCAGCGAGCGAGACCCACCGTAAAAAAAGCTACTGCTTCAATACGGCAAAGTACTGGCCAGAGACGATTAAGCATTGTGCAATGGGATGCCGAAGGTATTCATCACAAAAAGCGAGCACTCGCAATAAGACTTGCAGAAGACGAAATTGATGTTGCGTGCATACAAGAGACCCATTTAAATGCCCAACATAGATTCGGGATCAGATGTTACCAAACCTTCAGATTAGACCGTGAAGGCGACAAGGGTGGAGTCCTCACCCTAGTATGAAACGGCATCCCAGCCAAGCAAACAGAAGTAACAACAGGAAGTGCCGGCGCAGCAGAGATTATAGGCGTCCTAATTACATGTGAAGAAATGCAGATTCTTCTGTATAACTAATACTGCCCAAGTGACATCTTGCTGTCACTCGAGGCAACGATTATCAATGATACAGCATGCATGGTGGTCGGCGATTTCAACAGCCACTCAGAAAGATGGGGCTACTTCGAAACGAACAGCAGAGGCGTAGAAGTGGAAGACTGATAGATAGAGAACAACCTGTTCCACATCAATGCCCCAGACGACCCGCCAGCCTTCTACTCGAGAAGGTGGCATACGACTAGCACCCCCGATTTGGCCTTTGCAACAAGTGGCCTCTCCACAAAAACATTACGTACGGTCACAAAGCAACTCGGAGATAGTGACTATAGGCCCGTCAAACTGCAAGTAGACCTAAAATTTGTACCTGAGCCCAAAATGTGGTTGCCACGGTGAAACTACAAAAAAGCAAATTGGAAACAATATGGGGCACTGACAGATGCCAATGTTGAGCGCATCAACATGCATGAAAAGAAACACATGCGATCCGTGGCAAGGGAACTCTCAGAAGCAATCCTGAAAGCGTCACGGGAAATCATTCCTAGAAGTGCACGAAAGGATTACAAGCAATACTGGACAACAGAGGTTCAGAAGCTTGAAAACGACCTTGAATTGGCAAGGAGTGAGGCAGAACAGGCACAGTCAGTAACGACCAATACTGCTTACAAGGCGGCAGCAGCAAAGTACAAGAAGGAAGTCAAACGATCAGCACGGCAGAGCTGGGTTGATAAGACCGAATTCCTGAACCTTGATAGGAACGGCCATAAATTGTGGAAGTTAGCTAAAGCGCTGAGTGACGAAAACACCATCCGACCACCAATAGTCCTCGAACAGGACAGAAAGATGTCCTCGGAAGGAAGCTCAAACATTCTAATGCAAAAATATGCCGAAGTCAGCAGAGCAAGCATAGCAAAAGAAAAAGTCGATGACACAAAGAGAAAAGCTAGAGCCCTCCAAGACGAGCCAAGAAAAACGGGTATTCACCTAACGGATACATTCACCAGTAATGAGTTGGAAGAGGCATTAAGGAGCTGAAGCAGAAAGTCGCCCGGAAAGGATGGGATCACAAATGAGATGCTTAGAAACTTGGGTACTAGAGCAAAGGCAGCTCTACTGGCCGTCCTAAATATGTCGTGGAGGACAGGCATAGTACCACGAGAATGGAAGGAAGCGATCATGGTACCCATCCTAAAACAAGGCAACAACAAACTCGATCCGGCGAGTTACAGACCAATAAGCCTCCTAAGCTGCACGGGCAAACTCATGGAACGCATGGTGAACAAACGGCTATCTTGGCACTTGGAAAGCAAAGGGCTTCTCATGGCACAACAGGGAGGCTTTTGGAAGCACCGAACTACAAAAGATCAAGTAACCTATATCGTCCAGGAAATCGAGGATGGTTTCCAAGAAAAGAAACAGACACTGTCAGTTTTGGTAGATATTGAGAAGGCGTTTGACACAGTCTGGAAAGAAGGGTTAAAACTGAAACTCCTCACCCTCGGTATAAAGGGAAGAATGTACAAATGGCTTGATAGATACCTAGAGAACAGAACAGCAAGGGTTCAAGTTTAGGGGTGCAGAAGCATGAAGGCCACATTAGAGCAAGGAGTCCCCCAAGGAAGAGTGCTCTCACCAACTCTCTTTCTAATCTTTGTCAATGACATAGTAACATGACTACCAAAGCGAGTACACTCTGCCATGTATGCCGACGACCTGGCAATATGGACGAGAATAGTCAATGCCCATAGCAACAAATCAACTGCAAGTTACGCTAAATAACTTGGAAGTGTGGTAAAAAAAGTGGAATATGAACATAAACCCTTCAAAAACAACTTACACTGTGTTCTTGCAGAACAACCAGAATCACAAAATTAAGCTTAAAGTCAATGGGCAAGATCTTTCAGAAAGCAAGACCTCAACGTACCTTGGAGTCACACTCGACCGAAAACTGACTTGGTACCCTCAAATTGAAAATGCTACGGCAAAAGCGAGACACAGGCTCACGATAATGCGCAAACTCGCAGGCTCCCATAGTCCTCAAAACACTCTACTCTGGAAGAGTGCAACCGGTCCTAAAGTACGGCATTGCAGCGTGGAGTAGTGCATCCAACAAACAATTCGCCAAAGTGAGCAACAGTCAAAACCGTGCATTATCACAGGAGCCATGAAGTTCACGCCCATCAAGGCGATGGAAACAATCACAGCATCCAACCAATGGCAGATCGAAGGGACAGAAAAGTCGTAGTATTAGCGGAAAAACTTAAACGGCTCAATTCCCACCCTATGTACGAAAGAATGAACGGATTCGGAAGGGGCAGGATACAGAGAACCAGCTTCACAAAAAACGCTAAAGCACTGACCGCAGACCATCAGGTCCTAACAAACTGCAAAGTCAAATCAATCCCGGGAACTGATATGTGCCCACCGTGGTAAACCAAAATGCTGGAACTAAGGGAATCAATTCCAGGCATACTGAAAAAAGGGCAGCAAGAAAACTTCGATAGAAGAGCGGCCACAGAAAAATACATAGCGACCGAATACCCTGAAAATAAGTGGACACATGTGTACAATGACGGATCGGCAAGGAACGCAATCAGCAATGGCGGAGGATCAATAGTGCTTAAACTCTCAAAGAAAGTGACGGTCACAAAGCGATTGCCACAGGCAAATACTGAAATAACTACCGGCAGAGGCAATAAGAACAGCGGCCGAAATGATCCTAGAAGAGGCACCTCTCGCAACAAAGTCGTGATATCACCGATGCTCTATCGGGCATCACGGCACTCAAAAGCGTAGACAAAACAGAGCTCAATGAGCTGAAAGCGACCCTCGATGCACTAGTGTACACACTCAAACGCACCGTCATTGAGTGGATCCCATCACACTGCAACATAAGCGGAAATGAACACGCCGACAAGCTAGCTAAAGAAGGCGGGCGACTACCTCAGACTGATCTCGAGATCAGTTATGAGAAGCAGAACAACCATCGGCTGGCACTATAGAGATAAATGGACAAAAGACCATCCTCAGTACAACAACAGCGACGGGTACTATGGTCTGTCTCGTAGTGAACAAGTTGCCATACTCCGCCTCCGTACCATGCACAACAAGCTCCGCCCCCAAATGTTTAGCAAATTTAAAAGCAAAAAGGCGGACATGACGGCAGAGCACGTACTGCAAGATTGTCAACTGTCAGCAGGTATAAGAAAAGAAACCTGGCCCAATAACAGAGTTTCGAGAGAAGCTGTACGGAGGAACGGAGTCCCTTAAAAACACAGTAAAATTCATGATACAATTTGGTTCATCAGTCTATGCCGGGATAGCGAGAGAGAGAGAGAGAGAGAATGTTATCGTACCAGTGTATGATAATCGCATCCGAAAAGTTTCGGCCTTCGCCAATGTTTGATAGTGATGTTTTCATCCACATTAGATCTGATGGTTCACTCTTTAACTTGGCTCGCTTAAGAGCCAAGAAAAAAACAACGGAAATTCTTCTCAAGGAACTTCTTCTCGTTGACGATGCTGCCTTAGTCGCCCACAGTGAGTCTACACTGCAATGCCTAATCAATAATTTGATCAAGGCATGCTACCTTTTTTCTCTGACTATAAGTGTCTCCCAAAACAGTTGTACTATGTCAAGGAGGTAACACAACAAACATCACTTTAAATGATAACCATCTAACACCAGTTCAAAAATGTTGCTATCTTGGGTCCATTGTCACTGCCAACCTTTCTCTTAATGATGAAATAAACGCTCGTATAGGGAGTGCGGCTATTATATTCAACAAGCTATCAAAGCGGGCGTGGGGCAACACAAAACTAACATTGCAGACGAAGATTCAAATATATCGAGCATGTGTAATTATTCTTTACCATATGTCTCAGAAACATGGACAGCCTACTCAAGACACAAGAGGTCACTTAACATCTTTCACCTTCGATGTCTCCGCAAGATTATGAACATCAGGTGGTATGATAAGACAACCAACTCTGAAGTACTGCAACGTGCAAATCCGCCTTCCATCATGGGCATGTTCAGCAGTGGACGACTAAAATAGTTGGGCATGTAGAAGAATGGAAACTTGACGCATACCAAATCAAATGTTGTTTTGTGAACTTTCGGAGGGGAAGAGGCACCAGGGCAGTCCACTGTTCAGATATAAAGATGTCTGCAAGGCCTCAATGAAAAACTTTTCTATAGGTCCCAGCACATGGAAAAACTAGCTGATGACAGAGTTGTGTGGAAAGCCAAATTACGCAAGGGCGCAGAGTCTTTTGAGTAGAGACTTATGTATGAGCTGAAAGACAAGAGAGAAAAGCGAAAACTCAGAAGTTGTCACAGTAAAACACTTGTCAATTGACCGTCTGTAAAGACGAAAAAGGCCACACACATATATATATCATAAGAACACTAATAGAAAGATCAATAGAAGTAAAAATAGATCTATACTTGTGCTTTATAGACTACAACAAGGCGTTCTACAAAGTAAACCATCAGGAACTTTCAAAAATATTAGAGAGTTTAAACATCGAGAACAAAGATCTAAGACTCCTTCAGAACATATATTGGCAGCAAACAGCAGTTATAAGAATAGACAAACAGATAGGAACTTTCCAGAA
>JADZMA010003072.1:0-10336 GCA_020796225.1 Arion vulgaris
TTTTTGGGTTTTTGTCTCCCAAGTATTGCCTATTTAAAAGAGAGTTGAGAAGGGTTCAAAATTTACAGTTTATGCGTATAAGTATATCTCGTACAGTCTAAATGAAAGCGTTGCCTTCACAAATTCCTTCACATGGCTTGATCTCTTTGTGCAGAAAATGGGGCATGACATCTGCCAAGAATGTTGCATGATCATGAACTCTGTATTTTCGGCAAATTCTCTGGTTTCTAGAAAATGCACGCGTGAACATAACGCGGGATCAGGATTCGAACCACCAACTTTCAGAGCACAAGACAATGGCTAACTGCCACGAAACCACTTGCTAATATTTCACCTCGTTTGGAGAGAAGATTCTTACTGTAATTTTGCTTCCATATGCCTGTGAGGGTTCCCCAGTGAGCGTGTATATATGAAAGATAGCCCTTAATATTATTGTTTGATAAGGACAAAATTATGGTATAAAAAATTCAAGCAAATATTTTAAAATTAAGCATCTAACGAAAATTGAATCAAATAATGGCCGACAGGTCGATGATCATTGCACTTTCCAGACTGTTATCATCACGTGTCTATGTATAGACTGTTTCCAATCTTATGTAAAGAAGAGGCTGCATTTGATATCTCTCCCCCTCCATATTAGCCTACCTTATCGTGGTTGGAGGGTTTGTGTGCCTTTAGGATCCTTCAGGCTATGTCGGCGGAGTCTAACTCCTGGCAGGTCTAACCAAGCCGAACAGACTGAAGGTAAAAGCCAGCCCAAAAAGGCGGGGAGGATGGGGCCTCAAAAAGGTGACACTGCAGAACCCACCGGCAGGGGTAAATGCTCTGGCTGCAACCAACCCATCCCCAGCTATGGGACAAATAGCACTTGTCCTCTCTTCTCTTGGGAGGACATCCTTTTCTTGTCTTGTCTTCTACTTCTATGACACTTTCCCTTAAGCATAAGGGTTTAAACTACAGTGTCAGGAGCACACCCTGCAAAAAGCCTGGGTTGGTGAGCCCGGCACAAAAGGCTGAAGTCATCTAAGTAGGACGACTCCAGACAAACCCGGAAGACAGATCTCGTCAGCAGGGGACTGCAACTGTCTAGAGAACAACCTCAAAAAGATGTCCCCCAGAAACGGAATGTGTCAGCCATTATTGGCGGGGAGGAATCGACACATACGAACCACTCAAATGGCCATGCGCAAATATTTATATAACTGTGGTGCCCCCACTGGAAACAACCAGGTGGTGGTGGGCCCGGACCCCTGTCAAAGGGGTCCCCCCTAGCTACTGGGCCCCTGTTGATTCTTGCAAAGCCAGGGGAGGACGGGGTATTACTACTGGCAGCAGGACAAACTTTCCCCCCCTCAAAATTTTGCAATGGAATGCAGAAGGGTAACCAACAAAAACGAGCTAGAGGAACGTTTTCGAGCAAAAAAGATTGACATCTGCTGTATCCAAGAGCGCACCTTAACCCGGGGAAATAGATTCAGCATTGAGGATTTGAAACCTTCCGTCAGGATAGAAAAAATAGACATAAGGTGGGAGTAACACTGTTCTAATTCCATCCCGGCAGTTGAACTTCACAGGTCCAATCAGATGAGCACAGAATTCATAGCTGTTCAACTCCTTATCAACAACACTAAGATGACACTATACAATATATACTCCACCACCCCCATTCAAACTGAGCTGGGGCTATAAAAGGTTCAAGATGACAACTTCATGGTGAGATTCACATCCCAAAGCTGGGGCTATGACGCTAGATCCTCGAGGTAAAGCCTTGAAGAATGGCATCACCAACAGTCTCCCCATTCTCAACCACCCAGATGACCCTCACACATATTACCCCCGACGGTGGCGCACACAAGCACCCAGATCTGGCTTTGCTACAGACGACATTCACAGGATAACCGAAAGGCAAGTCTGCGACCAGATTGGAGGTAGTGACCATAGCCCAGTGAAACTCCTCATAAATAACATTAACGGAGGAACACAAACTCTGCCCTAGTTGGAATTAAAAAAAGGCAGACTGGAAGCTTTTCCAAGAACTGCAAAAGTACTGTAAAAATTAATCAATCGGAAAGTGGACAAATGCACTTCATTCAATAAGCCATTTTAATGCTGCAAAAGGCTATGCAGAGGGGAGAAAAAACTACAAGCATATTGGACCCCAGAGATGAAGTTCTCCATAGCTCGCTTGCAGTGCCAAAATACAATGGAACTGCACCCAACGGACCAAAATGTAATGCAACACAATAGACAAGGGCCCTTTATGTTAGAAAAGAAACCAGCAGTGTAAAAAATCCTGGAAAGAAAAGACAGCCTCTTTGAACATGGAAAAGATACTCAAAAGTTGTGGAGACTTACAAAAGCCCTGAACGATGAAAACCCATCTAGAGGAAAACAGTTCCCCAGCAAGGAGAACAACTTCTACGGGAAGCGAGCAGCCACCTGATGGCCCAGTGTTACAAGCAAAAAGCTCATGCTCAATAAGTCAGGAGCAGGAAAGAAGTCAGAAGTGAGATAAATCTACATTCAAAAAGCAACAAGTGAACCCTGTATGGAGGTAGACATCACTGACTGAGCTGCAGAGCACTGAAAAGCTCAATCTAAAAGGCCCGGGCCCAGATGGGTATCAAACAACATGCTCAAACAAATAGGCCCAATAGCACAGTCTTCTACTCCAGATTTTTAACAATAGTTGGAGACAGGGAAGAGTCCCAGACATCTGGAAAAATGCCAAAACACCCAATTTTCAAAAGTGGAAAAGACAAAAGGATCCCAGAGCTACAGACCTATAAGTTTGCTAGTTGCACTGCAAAACTGCTGGAGAGAGTGATAACCACTAGAAATCCAGTGGTTTTAGAATCAACCATAAACTGGATCAGCCCAGACTGTTTTCCCGGCAGCATGAAACATGATGACCAAGTGGCATACCTCACTTGGGGCATAGAAAATGGCAAGAAGAAGAAACCTACAGTGTTCTTCGACATGTCTAAGGCCTTCGACAAAGTCTGGAAGATGGTTTGCTACTTAAACTCTTACCAGGGAATACGGTAGAATGTACTATTGGATAAAAGACTTTCTTACCCATAGACAAGCATCTGTAAATTGGATGGAGTGCACAGTCCCAGATTCAAATTAAGAGCAGGAGTCCCACAGAGGCAGCTACTGTCCCATTGCTTTCCCGGTATATATTAATGATCTGCCACAAACTCTGCCCAGACAGGTATCACACTCTCTCCATGCTGATGATCTAGCTGTGTGGTACACCTCCGGTTCTGGGTCCTGCCATCTTTAAACTCCAGGCCAGCCTGAACAGCGTCATAATTTGGGCAAGTAAATGGGGTCTAGAAATAAACCGGAGCAAAACTATAGCAACGCTTTTCTCATTTGTCAACAAGGGAAAAACACTTCGACTGAAATTTAACGATGATATCGTTCCCGTTCCCCATACTCCAACCTTTTTGGGGTTAAGACAGTCGTCGACATGGAAACATCACATAATGAAACAAACGAAAAGGGTTGGGGGAAAAAGTGTGATGCGGAAGCTGGCTGGAACTACCTGGGGAGCTGATATTCGAATCCTGAGTCAGGTGTACACTGGTGCAGTTAGACCGACCCTCAATATCATCATCGACATGGATATCAGCAGCCCATTCAAACAAATCGATCTGGAAAAACACAAAACAGGTGTCTGCGTACTATTTTGGGAGCCATAAAATCTACACCAATTGTAGAAATGGAAAAGGCAGCCAACATCCAGCCCTTGGAAGACAGAAGAAGGAGAAAAGTGATTCTACAGACTGAAAGGATCAAAGAATCCTACCATCCACTGCATGAAAAAATGGCGGCTAGAACAAAAAACAGACTAAAGCGTACAAGTCTAAACCACAAAGCAAAAGAAATAGGAAAGTCATACTTGGAACTACTAAATCATAATTCCATACCTGAAAAATTTGCTTTTTGATCACTGGGAACCAGACTCAGTACCACTAAACATCTCAACCTCCATCCCTAAATTATTAAGCAAAAGATGGAGCCTAATCTAGGAAAAAGCAATTACAATGGAACACTCATTACATGTTTCAGAAGACAGCTGGATAGAATTTACACAGATGGATCGGCAATGGAGGCAACCATGAATGGTGGAGCAGGTGCATTAGGTACAGATCTACCATGTTCTCTAGGCTCCTACTGGGAAAAATATGTTCAACTACAAAAACTCAAGCCCTTCTGAGTGGCAGCAAACACATGAATAAGCTGCAAAACGCTAACAAGATGATATTTCTTACAGACTCATTGTCAGCTATACAAGCCCTGGAGGCTAAATCCACCACAAACAGTACAAAAACTACAAAGAAAACTTGCTCAGCTTTCAGAAAAGGCAGAAATTCACTTGCAGTGGATTCCATCTCACTGTGGCATTGCAGGCAATAAGAGTGCTGATGTCTTAGCTAAGGAGGGCAGTGCCAAAACAAGTTACCAACCCTTGTCTTTTCAAGAGGTCAAAACCTCATACAGAGAAAATCTGCAGTAGACTGGAGAGACAAACACTGGATATGATTATGGAAAGACTCCTCAAAGACCTAAGCAGAACAGACCAGGTCATTATATTTCGACTACCACCGGATACCGCAGACTCAACAAACACTTATACAGACGGAATAGTCAAACGCTCTCTCCCCGTGTCGCAGGCAGAACAGACACCAAACATATCTCTGCAAGACTCTCTGTGTGAGCTGAAAACAACATGTAAGCCACACCAGTCGACCTGAAAACTAAAGCTTTGAAACCTGATAGACCTGAAGCTGTCTGCCCAGTTTGGTCCACAGTAAATTAAGCGCATGACTGAGATCGCTGAAGAAAGAAGATATCTCTACGTGTTAATCTATACTCCAGTGGCGCTTGTGCTCATTTTTGTTGGGTAGGGCCAGACAATTTTCGGAAAAATCATAGTTTTGGGTTAGGTTCTATTTTAATTTATAAAGTAATAAGTATACGTTACACTTTATTTTGGTTGGACCAGTCCCAATGGCCCTTAATGACGAGCGCCAACTGTACTACAGTATATATTTCACAAGACATTGGCTAATAAACTAGTCTTCTAAAAAGAGCTATAGAATGTTATTCTTCCAGTTATCAAACTGAGCTTCTTTATTTCCGTCTCTCGTATTTAGCTCACCTTCTAAATCGTGTCCAAACATGAAAATCATTTTAACTAGGCGTCGTGGGGAGAGAGAAACTGGCGAGGAAGAAAATATTCTGTCTGCATGATGGATGTGGAGGACTGTGAGATCGGCACCCGAGCTGGAGGAACACGCTCTGACCAGAGGGTGTAAATTAGTGTGTTTAAGAAGATATGGCGCCTCGGGACGGGTATATAACAATTTGGGTAAGTGGATGGACGTTTGTGAGAAGAAAGACCACATCAATATGAACTGTGTTGGTCATCATCGTAGTGTAGATGATATCATGAGCCAGTGATAAATATTTATCATATCGTTATAGCAGTCAGAATGACAGTTCTTATGTCATAATACACTTGACTAGTTTCTGTTCAAACTTTTTGCATCAGTCGCCACGCAATGAAGATGAAGACTTAGCTTGTGAGCACTTTATTTGTGTCCCATTAGTTGTCAGCACATTATGTGACTCCCTCCTCCCCACCCATTGGTAGTTGTCAGCACATTATGTGACCCCCCCACCCATTGGTAGTTGTGAGCACATTATGTGACCCTACACCACACCATTGGTAGTTGTCAGCTACATGTTGTCGATGCTCCCTCCTCCCCACCCTGTAGTTGTCAGCAGCATTATGTGACCCCCACACCCATTGGTAGTTGTCAGCACATTATGTGACCCTACACCCACACCCATTGGTAGTTGTGAGCACATTAATAGTTGTGAGCATACTATATGTCCTATGGTAGTTGTGAGCATTATGTACCCTTTGGTAGTTGTGAGCAATTATGTTCGACCCTATTGTAGTTGAGCACACTATGTGACCCTATTGGTAGTTGTGAGCATTCATGTGTCCCTATTGGTAGTTGTGAGCACATTATGTGTCCCCTATTGTATTGTGAGCACATTATGTGTCCCCTATTGGTAGTTGTGAGCATTATTGTGACCCTATTGGTAGTTGTGAGCATTTGTAGGTGCATATGTCCCTATTGAGTAGTTGTGAGCATTATGTGTCCCTATTGGTAGTTGTGAGCGCATTATGTGTCCCCTAGTTGGTAGTTGTGAGCATTATGTGTTCCCTATTGGTAGTTGTGAGCACATTATGTGTCCCCTATTGGTAGTTGTGAGCACATTATGTGACCCCTATTGGTAGTTGTGAGCAATCATTGTCGTTGTGAGCATACTTTTGTTCCCACTGCTAGTTAGCACTTATATTTCACCATTGGCTGTCTGTGAGCATACATTGGCCTGCGTTGTGAGCATACTATATGTTCCATTGCTGCTGTGAGCACTTTATATATTCCCCATTGGCTGCTGTGAGCATCTATATGTTCCCCATTGGCTGCTGTGAGCATACTATATGTTCCCCATTGGCTGCTGTGAGCATACTATATGTTCCCCATTGGCTGTGAGCACTTATATGTTCCCCATTGGCTGCTGTGAGCATACTATGTTCCCCATTGGCTGCTGTGAGCACTTATATTCCCCATTGGCTGCTGTGAGCACTTATATGTTCCCCATTGGCTGCTGTGAGCACTTTATATGTTCCCCATTGGCTGCTGTGAGCACTTTATATGTTCCCCATTGGCTGCTGTAGGCACTTTATATGTTCCTTATCCCACCCTGCTGCTGTGACACTTTATATGTTCCATGCTGCTGTAGAGCACTTTATATGTTCCCCGTTGGCTGCTGAGCCAGTATTGTTTCATCTTTATAAGCTTGCCTCGTTAGTTAGTATTTAGTCTGTATTACGCAATTAAATCACATTGACGTCTACTACAGCCAGAGAGAGAGAGAGAGAGAGAGAAGAGAGATTGTGCTTCATTCTCGTTAGATACTCAGAACACTTTAATGTAGGTTTCTCTAGATATTTCTTTCAGCGTGTGACCCTTTATTTCTCTAATACATATATTGCATGTTTAAGTAATTGTCAGCGTTTGTTTTGCATGGTTTGTTTTGTGTTGATGTTTGGAGAAGTCAGAACAGGGAAGGTAGTTATCTTGTTGAAATTACTCTGCTAAGACTTTATTTTGCCGGTGTTCTATTGATCTCCACTTTCATCAATTATGTTTTAGATGGATTTAAGGGCGGTGTAGGACAGATGGGACGAGAGCCTGAGAAATTTAATGGCTGCATATCTAGCACAGTCACCGCGAAGTTGTTCAGATTAGGCTTTTTTCATTTATGACCACAACAGAAAAGAATCCTTGGCCTTATCGTGAATTGAGTACGGATCTCTAGCCTGGGCTAATACATTCGTCCAGACGCTCCTCATACGGAAGAATAGTAAACATTAAACTATTATTTACCAAGTAACTTGTATTTTTCCTATGAGGTATTCGTTACTAGCGAATTGCATCACGCAGTTGATTACTATTCGCACATCACTATTGTTCAATGATACGCTTGACTTATAGTTTATTGAATCATACGTGTAATCATACATTTGTTTAATAATCACCGTGACTCTTCATCAGCAGCGTGACAAAGAAAGTTTATGTGATCTTTGACGTGACCAGTTTTTAATCATCAATGTGACAAACCATGTACATCAACCATCAATGATGACATGGTGGAAAACTCGGAACTACAGTGCGCAGACTTTGTCTTTATAGGGGCGTGACATTTTCATTTGTTGTCATAAATACCAGGCGATATGTCACCCAAGTTTGGTGTCTTCAAGATTAGACGGAGTTGAACACGTTGGCTAATTGGGGCTTTAACGCTGCACGGGCACAGAGTGCACGTGTATGAACTGACGGCTCTTGTGTCTTCCTAGAACCGTGAAAAGAGATGGAAATCAATATGTTGTAGAACTATTATTACCGGCAGAAGGCCCTCTTCACGCATGACTAAAACACTTGGTTGAGTTCATTTGTTCAATAGAATAACGCCGTCGGAAGAGTAATCACATGTACGGGATTCCCGATTCAAAGTGAAATCTGCTTGCTATTTATAAGCTGTACACATGTTATAGTTCGTTACAAAATTCGTCAACACACTACGGTTTAATTGTACGAAATCTACCTGATGTATAATAGTAATTTTTGCAGACTGTATACCTCACGACCTTACGAATTCATGTTTAAATAATTTGTAGGTAGCTTGGTTGATACAAAAATAGTTTTTGTTATATAATTTTGCATACGCACATGAGTGGATGTCGTCTATAGAAGTTTCTAACCTCAGCGACTTACAGTGGATATACTGTCCTGGGCATGCGGTGTTTACGGTAATGAGAGAGCGGTAAGGCTTGCATCAACAGCATCGATTGTTGGGAAGTTGAAGATGGATAAGGGGATATTCTTTGGTCTCTTCGCGACTGTCTGTTGGATGAGGACACTAAAATCGATGTTGAATCGATCAAGCGATTTAAGCAGTTTGGGTTACCGTTGTTCAAGTCGAACTGGATGCCTGAGAGGCAGAGTGAGAGGTGTGTTTAATCAACGAGCCACAGGAACCAACAGTATGCATACTCTTCTGATATCTGTTGGGAGACTGAGCACATATGGTCTGCCGGACTGCAATGACGTCAGTTTAGACCAATAACCAACATACGCACAACAAAATGATCATCAAGTTTGATTCAAGGTAGTACACAAAAATGGTGGCGAATGTTTGCAAAGGCGTATCCTATTACATGATTATAAAAGCAGTGTGACATAGTAAACAAATAAACATTCCACTTCTATCAAGAAAATAAATAGTGTCTGCTGACCAATGACACTCCTTTGTGATACATTGTGAACTGATTAATTTCTCGAGATTCCCGATTTTAAATTGCGCTGAACTGCATGTGGAGCACGGAAGTACGTAATATATCGAAAACTTAGCAACCGTACTGCTAAACTTCATGTATCAAATCAACATCGCTGTTTTTAGTAAAAACATATCATGAAAATCTTACAGCACTAAAAATTTACACAGCACATAATCTATATGTTCTGTGAGTGTAAATCTGATTCTATATTTCTGTGCCGTGTAAGATGTGAAAACTTCACTTCTGTTGTATCATTTGCTTATAGAGACATTTTGGTCGAAACGTTGCTGTATATTGTTATTGTTTTTGTATTGTGTAAAACTACAGTACTTTGTTTTTACTTGTGCTTTACTTTTTCACCATGTAATTTTGTTTGGTTGTGGTTATGTAGGTTACTAAACTGCATCATTGCACTCCGGGCAGACCATTGTGATACTCAGTCTCCCCAACAGATATCGAAGAGTATGCATACTGATGGTTCCTGTGGCTCGCTGATTAAACACACCTCTCACTCTGCCTCTCAGGCATCCAGTTCGACGAACAACGGGTAACTCCAAACTGCCTAAATCGCTTGATCGATTCAACATCGATTTAGTGTCCTCATCCAAACAGACAGTTGCGAAGAAACCGAATAATATCCCCCTTATCCATCCTCAACTCCCGAACAATCGTGATGGATGCAAGCCAGTTCACTCTCTCGTACATCTCCGCATGCCCAGGACGTATATCACGTAAACTTACCACATTAAATATTGAGATTCGTCACATATGTTATCAAAAATTACGAATACTTTTAGACGACCTGTGTATTCATATTCATCATCATCATCCAATAAGCTGATCTGGACAGACATGGCCACCTAACAGTCCATGAAATTCTCTCATTTACCTGTGGTCCGCGTCTTCTGTCGTCATGCTCAAATCATCAGTCAAATCTTGTATCCATCTTCCCCGTGGTCTTCCTCTTCTCATGTTTGCAGAGTGCCTCATAATCACTGGTCTTCTTCAATTCTTCGTGTCTTATTGTATGTCCATAATATCTTAATTTTAGAAATCTTATTTCTGGTAGAATCAGTCAGGTTTTTTTATGTGAGTTCCTTCTAGATAAATCTAGTTCTCTGCCCTTGGTACATGGATGATTCTTCTGTAACAAGTATACTCAAAAACAAAATATATACTTCTCCTCTGCCTTGTTAAATGTCCATGTTTTACACTCACACGTTGCCACTGAGAATATGTATTCATATTAAATACTTTAAACATTCTCATCCTACCACAAAGAGGCACACATAAAAGTATAATGGTACTAAAGCAAAGGAAGACCCACAAAAGATGGAGCGATGGCATCAGAACAGCCTTACAAAACTGAATATCAGCTTACAAAGCCTTAAAACAAGCACACAA
>JADZMA010003073.1:0-10336 GCA_020796225.1 Arion vulgaris
GACAGAGAAACACTGGGAAGTAAAGGAACTTGCACGATATTGTTACATCATTCATCGGTGCCATATGTCAAAGACAAATATGAGACTGACACCATATTCCTCATGGATGACATTGAATTTTGTGGGTACTGTCATCATTGCACTCAAGAACACACAGGGCAGAAACAAGAATGTCTGCTCAAATGTGCCTTTACTGAATCCAGGTCGTCATGAACAGTATGCATTGTTTCTATAGCTGTTTGATTTTTGCCTCATCTAGTGTAGGTTTGCTAGCACCATGACCTACCACTTTGTCGCCTTTTACAACATGCTAGAGAAGATGGTGGTTCTATTTAATCTTTTCTGTTTTTCTTGACTTGATAACAATATTTATAAAAACGGACAGACAAATGTCATCTTAAAATTTTTTATTACAATCATTCAACTCATATCAAAAAAAACAGCAACACATTAACACACTACAATTAACATGCAATGAATACAATATGAGAATAAACATAGACAAAACTGAAGTAATGACATTCGTAAGAAAAAGAAAACACTGCCAATATGACAATGCCGTTAAAAAAGTCTGACGCATACCTAGGGGCTTTTTTTCAAAAAAGGGGGAAAGAATAACTAACGAAATCCATTCGATGTAACAACAAATAAATGATAGGACCAAACTTGCAGGTCGGTTGGGACAGCCAAAGGCTGATGGAAAGCGACCCAGAAAACGTGGCTGAAATCGGATACATCGCAAGGATAAGCCCCAGAGCTCTAAATGGCGCTGAAGATGTGACGAATCCACCGTTCTTGGTGTTTTTGTTTATACATCACAATAAGAATTTTTAAAAAAGGGCCCGAAAGACGATTGAGAGAAAAGAAATGATGGGACAAATGCGCCAACTTAAAAATGTCACCATGAACACAGAGCAATGTTCAACACAATCTTTCTCCTCACTTTATGCTATCAGTGCCGCCAAACCTGGACGTTGACATAAAATGATAGTAATCACAACAGAGATGAAGTGTCTACGCAGAATGCTGGGGATAACAAGAAGAGACCGGTTTAGAAATGAAGACATCAGGAAGAAAGTAGGTACAACATCAGTACTGAACTTCATCAAGAAACAAGTACATGCCAACTGGTAAATTTTGTTCAAACTCACTGCAAGGCTCAAGCACTATTACAGGCAAAAATTCCAACTCTGACTGCCAACAAGTGTATTTCTACAGCGCACTATCTGTTTTGCAAGCCTACAGAGTAACCATCCATCCCTGAGAAAAAAGCTCAGCAAGATCTCTACCAACAAAGAGTTACACTAGTGGGTCCATCACCTGCGGGTGCCAGGTAACGAGAAGGCAGACAAACTTGCCTTTATGAGTATGCAGACTGTTGGCTGTTATTTCCGTCACGAGTTCACATGAGGCGATGATTAGCATTTTGTGTTTTTTCACTGGAGCAAATATATAGAACAGGAATGGGGTGACCCTTTGCCGGAAAGTTGGACCCGTGACTACATCACTTCCAAATGCTGAAATCTCGCCTGTTTTGGCCATGTGCCCGACTGCACCATAAGTTCTTTCGTTATCAAGATAGCTCTAAATATATTTTAACACATTCTGATCGGTACCATTTTTTATTTATTATTTACATTCGGTTTTACTTACTTAATCCCGTCATGCCTAGTGACACATGGGGCTTCAGAAAGGACTTTCCATGCTCTCCTGTCCTGCAACCTTCAGCCAGAGCCCCGCAGAGATCGGTGTCCCGTTCTTCTTCCATCATGCGCCTCCATGTTGTCCGTGGTCTGCCTTTCTTTCTCTTTCCCTCCGGTGTCCAAGTGAGGGCTATCCTTGCAGGCATTTCTTGTCTCATTCTCAAACATGTCCGGCCATTTCCATCTTCTCTTTTGAGTATGTCATTCATTGCCTCTTGTCTTGTGTCTTGGAGTAGTTGGTTATTGGATAGTTTTACTCCAAAGATTCCAAAATTCTGCGAAGACAAAGTGGTGGAAAAAATGACAGCCTGCTAGTATCTCCTTGGTCATCCTCCAACATTCCGATCCGTAGAGCAAAACTGGCAAAACAATGCTTTTATAGAGTTTAAGCTTTGTGGTCCTTTTGTAGATTTTGGACTTCCATACTGGTTTCATTCTGGCAAAAGCGGTTCTGGCCTTACTCAGACGTGATTTTATATCTTCCTCTGTGCCACCATTTAGTGTCAGTACGCTACCAAGATTTTAAAACGCTAACCCTTTTTCCAGTGTTTCATTTCCATTACGGTTGGGGATTTCACTTTTTGCAAAATTTTTGTTTTTCCTGTGTTTTTTTTGAGGCCTACTGTCTTTGCCTGCTGAAGTTTTTATTTTCTTTGTATATTTTCTTTTGTGTGACACCAGGGCTTTTCGCTGAAAAAGCCCAGGCCCTCAAGCATCTCAAAGGGGGTCCATCTTATTCCTCTTGGTGCTTTTTTTTTATGGCTTTTTTGCCCCCATAAATTGTAATACTAAACAAAAGGGGGGACATTGCACCCCTTTTTTCAAATTTTTACTGGGAATGTTTTGGGGAATTCTTTGGTTGCAGGAGAAATTTTTTAAAAAGGGGTGAGTTGAAAAGTTGGTAGGATTGTCTCATTTTTCCCATAGGCTTTTCCTGTGAGTGTAATTTTTTAAAATCTTAAGTTGAATATATAGTCCTTTCCCCTCCCTTTTGTTCAAAATTTTCCCAGGGTAAATATGTGTTCATTTTTCCTCTTCCTTTCCAAACCTGCTTGCTCCTTTTAGACACTTGTCATGCTTCTTTTTTCGCATTAGAAATTTTGCAGAATATCTTCGGGTTTAAAAAGCCCATTCCTCTCCAGTTATTGCAATCTGTTAGGTCCCCTTTTCTTGGGGATTTTCCCCCGCCCCGGGGCCCAACCCTTAGGCAATTTTCTTTCCCAGATATCTGCAAACAATGGCTCTAATATTTTTGAGCAAGATGGATCGATTTAAAAACTGTCATTTCATCATTTCGGTGTTTTGTTTTTTCCCGGGGATCCAATAGTTTTTACTATTTTGCTTTCTGGCAATTTGGGTTGATATCAATACCCTTTGGGGCGGGGGGATATCCGGGGATGTTCAGGATCAGGTCTGTTTAACATTTTAAATGGGAGTCCATCTCATATCCTGCTCCTGCTCTGTTGTCAACAGTTGTCCTAGGCTGTTTCTGACTGGCATGTTAGGGTTGGGTTTTTTTACCCAGATAATTTTTTGGGTTCTTGTACAGTGGGGGCAGATAAAAAAAAATTTTTAGCAGCTTTTTTCTATTTCTGCTGTCTTTTCCATAAATTGTCTCTGTCTGTTCTAGCACTTCTTTTTACCATTTTTTTTAGTTCTGTATATTCTTTTCTCCCTTTTATTTTTTTGCGTTCTGATCTAACTTTGTGAATTTTTTTCTCCTTTCGCTTTTGGATGTATTCAAGGTCTGGCCACTTATCCCTTTTTTATGTTGTCCTTTAGGGTTCCCAGCCCACTACTGCAACTTTTTTATAGGGCCTTTTGATCTTTTCCCATTTTTCTTGGATACTTTAGTTGTTGTGTCTGACTGCTCTGACAGGATTTAAAATCTTTCTTTAGTTCCACTATATTTTTTTACAATCTTCTGTTTTTAAAAAAGGTTAACATTAAAGTATTCTGTTCTTGTCTTGGCTTGTATATATGTTTTTTTGAGTTTGAGCCATTGGCAAAAAGGGTGGTGGCGCCCCGTCAGCCTCTTTCACCTTTACATCAAAATGTTTTTCGCCATTTACTGTTGATCATAAAGTGGTTATCTGGTTTTCATCTCTTCCATTTGGGGATATCCATGTGACTTTTTATGGCCCTAGGGGAAACAATGTGCCTCCTATGATGTTTTTTTCAGACAAAATTGCTCAACATTTCCCCATTTTCATTTGCATTGCCACACCCCTTTTCCCCATTATTGCTTCTCTTTTCTGTTATTTTTTCCCAACTTTGCTTTGGGTTCCATTATAAAACGTCCTGAGCGGGAAACCCTTTGTCCACTATTTCCTGAAACCTTTCTTAAAATGTTTTTTGCCCTTTTCCCCGTTAGGGGGTGCATACATTGAATGATAGTTAGCTTTTTTTTTCCCCATTAAATGGGGCTTTAAACAATTTTTTAATGGGTGCCATTTCAAGAGTTTTTATTCAATCCTTTCCTTTTATTAGTGCAACCCCTGCTGAATGATTCCCGTGCCCTTCCTGAGTATAAGAGGGTTTTCCCCGTTTAGTTGTCCCTGTAAAAAGCCTGTCATCTACTTTGCTGCCCCCTAGAATGTGTAATTTATAGTGCTGCATCTCTTTACCACCGGATGTTTTTGTTCTGCATTTTCTGAGTCCAGAACCTATTCTTAGTTTAGTTTGACACCCAGCAGACTTGAATTCCCAGCGGGGGCCCCCTTTCGGTTTTCACCCATACTTTCATGCTGACATTTACTCTGTCTCAAGCCCGCGGGACATCGGGGCATTTTTTCCTTTTTGAAGTTTCTGTAACTTTTTTTTCTTTTTTATGGGGCAGAGTTGAGCACTGCGCCAACCCCCAACCTGGAGGACCAGGGGCCACTTTTAGCTGACCTCTCCCCTTTGGGACCTGCCCGGCTGGGTAACCCTTCCCAGGAACAAAAACGTTCCTCCCGGCTAGCTTTCGGGATCATTGGGGACAAACCCCCCCAATACAAGGAAGGGCCTCATGGGGGTTCACTTTGTTAGCATTAAAAGTACATCATCATATTGCATTACACAATCAGAAAACTGCAACTTATTTTTTTACAAACACCAGTGAAGTGGAAATGTGAGCAAAACTTGCATTCGGCCCAGATGTTTTTAAACATGGTAATTAATGTTGGAAGGAGGCATCCAGGCAAAGGGGAAAGCCCACGGAGAAGATGGATTCAGGATGAACTGATTTTGAGTATGATGACTGCAGAGGGGAATATTTTTCCAGAGAGAGAAATTCAAGTACGTTAGGGTGACAAAGTTCTGCTCGGGAAAGTTTTGATGGTGATGATTAAAAAAGGCTGTTCTGTTTTTTGTTCCCCTTAAAAGTCTTTTGTAAAATTTCCCTTTACGTTCTTCGCTTCTATTGTGCCCAGTCTATCCTTCATCCTGTAACCATTTGTGTAATGGGGTTCTTCCGCTGCGGAACAGTCTAAAAACAACTTTTATTAAACAACTCATCTATGTCATTTTCTTCTCAAAGGCAACAAAAGTACACCAACATGACAGCCAAACTCACAGTCAAAATTTAAATTTTTTGATATCTATTGACATCTGCAGGCAGGTTCGAGGTGTGTTTGGGGGCGGGTGAACTTGATAGGTCAGAACTAATTTCATTTTTTGTCTTTCAAAAAAATTTTGTTCCTGAATACCACAAGATACAAATCTGTTTTGGAAATAAATACAAGATTTCATAGAATAGAATTTGCAAACATATTTTAAAACGCTGTGTCATTTAATAAATAATATAATAATAATTTCCTTGATCCCGTTCAAGGGCCTGAAGTAATTTCTCCATCCCCGCCTACCCTGGACAACTCGGTCAATCTCTCCATGGAACTGAATCATTTTTCCCTGTCTCTCAGAAAAGTTTTTTCATGGTCTCTGTGGTGCTCTTTTTTTGAACCTTTGCATCCCATTTAATGCCTGCTTTGATATTCTTGATCATTGCTCCTAAAGGTGTCCCAAACATTTTCCCATCTTCTTTTTTTATAACAGTTGCCACTAGTGGTTGCCCAGACATGTCTATTTCATACTTCCTAAATTTCATTTTAATTCATTATTTTTCAGACATCTATTTTCAAATGCATTAAACTTGCTTTCTATATTTTAGTCATTTTAACTTAAGCATATTTTAGGTTGATACATTTGAATTGAAAATTGTAATTTATTTTAATACTATAAAAATTTCCCAGCCCCATATTTTATTTAGATTTTTAAAAGCTGATGTTGCTTTTCCAATTGCTTTTTTTTTCTTTTCCCTGTGCAATCAAAATTGCTCCCTAAATAATGAACTGCTCTTTTTTTTATCATTTTAGTTTCCCAGTGTGATATCCATTACTTACAGGTTTCATTATTTTGTTTTTTAAGTTATCTGCAGCCCAAACTTTGATGCTATGATGACAAGTTGTTTTTTTTCCATATTTTGGGGTTTTTTTAACAAGGCAATATCATCTGCAAAATATAATTGTGTTATGCTGAGATTTTTCTTTGAACCCCCCACTTTTTAAAACCCCTTTTTATGCTTTTATGTGGGTTGAAACCCTTACAGTCGGGTTTTTGTTATGCCAGAGGCTTCTAACATACTTAGGAAAAAACTGCTTTCGCTTTTTTAAAGTGTGTAAAAACCCTTTTCTCCGGGGGGCACACACAAAATAAAGGCAAAAAAATAATTTTTTTCTTTTTTGATGGTTTTTTCTGCCTTTTTGATCATTCATGTTCTGATATTAAACAGCCCCCCAAAAATTTTTTTTTTTACCTCACATCATTCACCGTCTTTGGAGCTCGGTACTTACCCCAGTGTTTTCCGTTTCACCCAGCGTTTACTGGGTTCTCTCCCAGCTTTGGCTGTCCCCAGCCGACCTGAAGGCAAAGGTTGTATTTTATTTTAGATAGCTCCCCTTAGACAGCCTTCCCCTCCCGGGATGTTGGCCATCTGCCCAGGTTACCAGTCTTTGGACTACTCGGGGTTTGCCTGCAGCCCAGTTTTGTTACGGTTTACCCCCGCTAGTCTTTGATTGTCCCCAATCAAACACAAGGCACAGTTTCCTTGTGTGGGGAAAAGGGGCCTAAATTTCGCTTGCGGGGCCCTTTTAAATTTCTCTGTTATCTGGGTGGTCCGCCATCCCTATCCCTCGACTTTGTCCCCCCACCATCGGCACCTTTGGCCTTCCCACCCATGTAACATCTGCTCTGCTTTGGTGCATGTTCAATGCTATCAGCTCTCAACTGCCCGACTGGAGGAACTTAACTGGGGCCCCACCTCAGGGCTTAGTTTTGCCCAACGGGCCCGCGTTTTTCCTGGATGCCACCAGAATCAAGGGGTCGCCTATGTGGCCCCCAAAGCAACTCAACTCGGGCCCCCCCTTGGCCCGGTCTTGCCCCATGGCCTACATCTCTTTCGGGATGCCCCCCTCATCCCTTTTGCAGCCATTTAGTCGGGGGGAGTTGGACTGTCATAGATGATCATACGCTATTTTTCCCTTTACATTTCGAACCATTTGGGAGACTTTTGGATTTTGAAGGATTCTTTTATTTTTCCATGCTTGCACTATAACTAATGAGCTCTTCTTGATCCCTACCCTCGGGAAAAGGAACCATTGTCTGTTTCCAGGGGCACCACGTGAGGTGGGGTCTTGATATGCCAGCTTACAATCATGACGCTGTTGTCCCATGCCTTTCCCCAAAAAAGAAATTTATGATTGACCAGGAAAGTCCATCCTAATAGGCGGGCCATTGCCCCCTAGGTTTTACCTCACTTCAAAATTTCCCGATCTACACCACTAGGAGGTAGGGGTTTGGGTTGGATTCTATTATGGCAGGATACTAATTTTCACTTTTATCCTTCATAAAACTAACCCCCAACTTTTTAAACGAGCCTTTGTAGATCTAAAGCTGAGCAATTATTAATGTAACCAGATTGAGAAGTCATTTTACAGAAAACTTAAACATTGGTGAGACAGACTTGTAGCCGAGTCCAAAGACTACAGAACTGAGTTACCCAAACTGGAGGGGTTATAGGGAATTCTTTAATGACACTGACAAGAAGATGGATGTGGCATACCAGTGTAATTGTAAGAAAAACCTTTAAGATCCCACAAGCCCAGGCACACCATTTTTTTTTTTAACATATTCTTCTTTTCGTTTCTTCGAAATTTTAATCACTTTTTGTGATATGTTTGATCTTTGCCAAGAAGTATACGTTGACATTGGGTTGGGGCCCCCAAAAGCATAAGACTTTTACAATTTAGGATACATGCATCCATTTGCCAAAAACCCCCTTAGTGTTCCCCCCCCATATTAACAGTGGTTCTATTCTTTTTCCCCCAAAATTTTGGGGCCCCGGGAACCACTCTGGCGTTTAAACATATTCAAATTAAAGTTGGGAAAGAATGAAGATGATTAGGAAAATTCTACAAATTTTTATAAGGTCCTGTTATTCTTTCAATGATAGTACCTAAACACTTAAAAAAAAAATTTCCCCCAAAACCCGTTAATGAACTTCTCTTTATTGCAGCTCAGCACAATCACCAAAGAAAATATTTTGGATCCCAGGCAAAAAAAAATGTTGACCCCTGCGGAAAGGTGGGTTACCAGTTTAAAACAACCCCGGGGGATGCTTTTGACATTTTTCTTGAAAAACATAACGGAGTAATAGGGAAAGGGAAAAAGAGAAAATTTCCCAAACAATAATAATTACTATTTCGATATTTTATCGAATACTAACTTTTAAAATGACATTTTGACTAACTACGATCTAACTTTTCTAATTATAAAGAAAAAACAAGAGTAGATAAATCCTTTTTTTCTAGTTAAATTCGAATTCAGCAGACAAAACCCCCGGTTTTTATATTTCGATCTTACCCGATGATGGCAGTGTTTCAGAAATTAAAAAAAAAATAAAAGGAAGGGTAATTTCAATAGTTAGAAAGTTACTGACATCCAAACAAATCCCAAAAAAAAAAAATGAGAATGATCAAATCTATATATCCAAAATGTATGGTGAAACAACAATGAACAAGCAGTTAGAAGACAAAATTTATTTCATTTGAGAGGGAAAATATAAAGAAAGGAGAGTTTCTGGACAGAAAAAAAGACAAAAAACAATTTTTGGGAAAACAGGCAGAAGAAACAATTATTAAGAGAAAAAAACAGACAAGTAAAGTATTTTGGGCACATAAAAAAAAAATGCAATGATAAAACATTTCTAGAGGGGGTTTAGGGGGGAAAAGGGAAGAGGAAGACCGGGGATAAATGGGGGGGAAACTTTTAAAAAAATGGACAGGTTCAGTCTGGCAGGGGGAAAACCAAGGAAAGAAGGATGCTGGAATTCATTCTTCATTGCGTCATTGCAGCCAACCTTCGATTCAGAATGAACTGATGATCTTTCCCCTTCAGATGGAGGATTTAGTAGAAAATTGTTCCGATTTAGGCGAATTAAACTGTTGCGTAACGTAAACATAGTTTGAAAAATGTCAAAAATTTTAAATGATAAGAACACAAAGTTTCAGTGTTAGCAAATTGACATTGACGGGTTTACGGTCTCGTGCTTAACTTTTAAAGTTTCATCGAATATTATAAAACAGGACCACAATCGAAACAAATTATATTTTCCAAAAAAAAGTGATGTGAAAAAAGGGGGTTGGGGTTAATGTCATACAGGAAAAATAGCAAAAAACCGGCATCTGATATTTTTTTAAGAATTATTATGGAAGAAGATATCGTGACTAGGCACGAATATTGATGTATATCCCTTTTCAAAGGTTCTTCATCCAACAGGCTTAGTCGTTGGGTCAACATTTACCTGATTCCAGTGAGTTCCTATCAGTGGGATACAAAAATCCGGGGGTTCAAATTCACAAAAAGAACCTTTAAAGTTCAAAATCGAGAAGAAAGCTGGGCCGTTTCCCATGCAAAATTACAGAAAGTTTTATTTTTTTTCCCAGCTAAACGTGGACCACAAGGAGCCAAAAAAAGTTTAAAATGTTTTCCCGCAGGACATATAACAACTTTTTAAAATTTTTTTTTTAAATTTTTTTTGAAATTTTCATGGGAACCCAAAATTTTCAGAATACTTTTATCGATGTTAAACTGTCAATGGTTCTTTTTCTTTAATTGGGGAGGCATAACCATTTCTGGGGAAAATTCAATGCCCCAGGAGAAACGAATATTCTTTGAGATGAGGCTAGAGGCGGACACCCCTAGATGAAAATCTAAAAGCTTTTAAGGGTAAAAATACTCCCAGAAAAACCATTTAATGTAAAAAGCAAAAAAAAACGCAAAAATTCAAATTAAGTTAATTCAAGAGGGGGCTTGCTTTTTGCCACATTCCATTTCCCAAGCTTATCGCCAGAACTTTGTTTGTACTTTGGTTTTATATATGGCCTTTTTCCCTTCAATCAATTGGGGTTTCCAATGTGACAAGTTCTGAGTTTTTCTTTTTTTGCCACCATCCCTTTTCTCTTTAAAATATTCTGCCCTTTTCGTAATGTTTTTTTCCATATTTGATCATCAGCAGTTGTTCCCATTTCTGGGACCCAAAGGGGGAAAAAAAAAAAATAGAGCTCAAAACTTCTTGAAGGAGCGACATCATGTGC
>JADZMA010003074.1:0-10333 GCA_020796225.1 Arion vulgaris
AAAAAAAAACCCCAAATTCCTAACCCAAAAATGAGACAATCTCTTTCCATCTCCCCATCGAGACCACATCTCTTGATGGGCCCTTTTGTGGGCTGGGAGGGGCACTTTAGGCCTTCTGTGATGCTTTTACCCAGGAATGTGTTTCAGTTCGATAGTAGATGGGGCCAAAGTAGATGTAAGCAGAAAAGGGGTTCCCGTGAAAAAATCATTCAAAAAAATAGAGATTAAAATTTCTAGATTTTTAAATAAAGATATTTCACACCTGAAAAAATTCTGTAAATACTCCCCCAAAGGTTGCCCGCCCCATAAACCACAGCTTAAACCCCTTGGGTTTCGAAGATAAAGCTGTAAAGCAAATTTGTCCTCAGACAGTCAAATCACAAACACCGCCGGGTTTTGGACCAAAAAAAGCACCCCCCGGAAATAGCGTTCGGTATTGTCAATCTATGGAAGACCATGTTTTTTAAATTATCAATCACGCATGGAAATTGCATTATTCGGGTCCCCCCCTGCAAGAGCCATTCAAGTCCATTTGCCCTCCCCATGAAAGCTTATTATATTTCTCCCAGAAGCGACAGTCTGGATGTTCAAATTTTGTCTAATTCAGAACTTGTTCCAGTGTATGAGACCCCCTTGTCACATAAATGAGAGCGCACCGATTATGATATCGGTCGTCCATGCTTCTGTCCACTTGATTTGGGGGCGTTGTTTGAAAAAAGTCAGCACGTTACCTTTGAACCCAGCATGTCCAGGTGTGGCCCCAAGCATTTTCTTGAGATGTGATTTCTGAATGATGTCCACCCTTTCCCCGGGAAAGACTTGATTCAACCCTTTTAAACATATTCATCGCCCGATAGATAATGGCTTATGTTGGGAGCCCACATGACAGAGCCTGGGGGCGGGTGATCTCCAAGTCATGCCGTCGTGGTGGGGGGTGAGGGGGGGGGCGAAAAGTTTGGGTCAAAATGGGGAATGGGCTGAAAAATTTGGGAATCTATGCCTCACAATCACATCTTAGTGGTCTAAAAACTTGTCTTGATGTATGTTTACTGTCTAAAACTCACTTGAGAAAAAAAATTTTTAAAGAAAAAAAAAATGAAATTTATGATTCTGAGCAACTCCCGAAGGTTTTTTAAAAATAAAAAAAACATCACAATTGAATTCAAATTATTACATACTGTTTTTAAAAATAATTTGATTGGAAAAAGAGTTTAATAAAAAAAACAACTTTCAACAAAAAAAAATGTTAAAATTAAGCAAAATTGTATTGTATATGATAAGTCTGAATAAAAAAAGACTTGTCTATAAATGAGAAATAGAGAACGTCTGTAGGAGGAGGATTGTCATTCATCATCTGTTGATCTTGACTATATTTAAAACTGAAGAATAGACTTGACAGTATTAAAAAAGAAAACCAGCAAAAAAAAAAAAACTAAAAGACTATACCCTGTGACTCCAGAGGTGAAAGTCCTTTGCCAAAATAGTTGGCCATGTTCAAAGCCTCAGAAAGTCTGTCACTTTTTTCCTCCAAATGCTGCAATGGGGAACAAATAAAAAAGGAAAATTTTTGAACAAAAGGCAGTGTAAGTTTGTTATAGATTTTAATATATGAAGAGTTTTGAATGATAAAAATGAAGATTTTGTGTGTGTGTGTAAAAAATACAATTTAAGAGGTGGTGTGTGTGTATATATGATACAATATGAAATGTTTTGGAATGATACAAAAGAAGATGTTTTGTGAATGATACAATATGAAGATGTTTTAATGATAATATGAAGATGTTTGTGGATGATATAATATGAAGTTTTGGGGATGAAAAATAGGAAGTTTTGGGGATGATACAATATGAAGATGTTTTGGGGGAAAGATACAATTTAAGATTTTGTGGAATGATACAATATGAAAAATTTTGTGTGTGTGAATGATACAAATGAAGATTTTTGTGTGTGAATGATCAATTTAAGATGTGTGTGTGTGGAATGACACAATGTAAAATTTTTGTGTGAATGATCAATTTAAGATTTTGAATGACACAATATGAAGATGTTTTGAATGATAAATATGAATATGTTTGATAATGAAAAATAGAAGAAAAATGTTTTCTTCCCCAGGGGGGCCACAATTTTCCCGAAGTTAGCTTGTCAAATTTGCATTGTAAATTTCTCAGCCATTCTGTGGTGATCTTTTTCGTTTTGTAAGTCTGAAAATATGATCAAAAGGAGTTAAAAAACACAGTTCTTCTGAGTATTTTGGAAACAGATGAAGAGACAACACAATTTAACCTGTCCATATGAAACTTTCCTCCAGAACTCCTGTTTTACTACCAGTAGCCCGAGTTTCCAAATCATACGTGATGGGTAGCCAGGGGGTTCATGATCAAATATAATATAAACATAATGATCTCGCTGAAAAATAAAGGTTTCATGACACAACATCTGTTAAAAGATGGTAATTTTCATTGGGGAAAAATAAGGACAGCTTTTACAAGTGTTTCTGAACACATACAACTTTGAGTTATATAGATGGTAATTTTATTGTGGAAAAAACAAGGACAGCTCTTACAAAGAACTCTTAAAAGGGAATTTTCCCGTGCAGACACATCAACTCTAATTATATTGAGGGAAATTCGTTATCAGAATGGGGACTATCATCATAGCACTGACATGCCCAAAGGCCCGATCACGGGGACACAAATAAGGGGGGATTTCTCTGATCATTGTCTGTACCAATACATCCACCAGTTGCTCACCTTTTTGATTCGATTAAATCATGCCATGGAGTCACTTAAAGAAAACATGAGAGTAGGGGAGATGCCCCCTTTCCCGCCCCCAACCCCGAAATTTCCCTTGTCAAACACTTTTGGTTGTTGGGAGGCCCCATTCCCTCTTATTATTTTTCCCCCTGAGCTGCTGAAAAACCCCCCCGCACAGCGATTTGGGGAAAGACTGAACCATCAGGAAAAACCACATCTGTATCTTTATATGTCATTCAAAAGGGGGCCCCCACCTCCCGAAAACAGTGATATAATATTTTTTTAGCAGTTTTCAATAGATGTAAAACGGAAAGAGTCTGATATTATAGAAGCAATCCTTCCCCTCCCGTTTTAATTCCAAAGGGTCTTTTTTTCCCAAGCCATCTTTTCCCGACCGCCAATCTGCCCTCTTGAGTCACACCCTTTTTTCCTTAAAGAGTTCTTTTATGGGGATTGTTCCTTTTTTGCATTGATTTTAGATAGACAACCCCAAGTTTAAATTTGTTTTTGTTGGGAGGTCAAAAAGGAATCGAACACTCCTGGTGTATCTTTGGGGATCCCGAATGGATGCCCCATTCTGAATTCTTTCCAGTTCACTGTTTGAGTAGGACTAATTGTTAGGGGGCCGATATTCTATACATTGCAGAAAAAACCTTTTAAAGAGCCCAAAAAGGTGTTGCTCATGTTAGCCGCCATGATTCTCAGTCGGATAGTGCGTTATGGGAATAACTTGGTCGTTGGGCCCCAAAGAATAGACCAATAAATTTTTACCCCCCAAATAATCAATGACAGAGGGGATTGGGGGAAGCATGTTTCCTTCCCCCCTCGGGATACAGGCGGAATAAAAATTTGGGGTGAAGCATCATCTTTCTAAGATTTTTTTAAAGGGTTTTCCAGGCTGGGAGACTTGTGCTGTGTATAGATCTGGGGATGCTACAAAAAATTTCCAATCAACTTATACAAGCTCACGCACCAATTTATAATTGTCATGATGGATGTGGGTTTGAAAACCCCAAGACAAACGTGGGTTTTGGGGGCCACTATAAGGGATAAATTGGTTGATTAGTGTCCGTGTATGTATGGCGACAAACGCCTGACCGACATTAGGGCCCTTTGACGTGCCTGCGCCGTATCGGGAGAAAGCGTACCACGGGGAGGGACAAAGAGCAGCCCAACCCTGCTCCCCGGGTTAAATAAATTTTGGGGACCGTTTTCGGCCCAACATGTCGGGGGAAAATTTTAACGGTTAAACGTGGGGATTTCGGACTTTGGATTTACGCGGTTTCGGCTACTATGCGGATAAAAGGGTTTGATTAGTGTCCGTTTTTGTGTATTTTGGTCGAAAACGCCACCGACATTGGCCCGAGGCCAGCGCCGTATCGAGAATAGGGGACCTGTTATCGAGGGGGTACCCCGGTCGGGACTGAGCGACCCAACCTGCGCCAGGAAAATAAGGAAAAGGGGGCAGCCTGCAGAAACCCCGCAGAAGGGGCACAATGCGCGAAACGTTTTACGGGGCATATGGTATACAAAAAAGAGTAGTCAACCAGCTCGACAGACGGGGAGTGATCGATCCACGCCCCGAGCCAGGGAATTGGGGACAAAACTGTGAACTCGAACATAACATTATCGGGGAATGCAGGTACTAAAGAAAAAGGTCCCTTTAAAAAAAATTTTTCCCAACAGGAAGATAGACATAGATGCATACAAGGGAACCAAAATCTGACAGTTTTTCCATTGGGGGTTTCAGCCCTCGACTAGACAGGGAAGGCCCAAAGGGGGAGTCTGACCCTCGCCCGAAATAAATTATTCAAGAAAAAAATAATGTTGAGACAGTCAAAATTGTGGGGATAGACGAAAACCCCAATTGGGACCCCGGATCTATAACACGCCCAAACAAAGACTTAGTACTGAGAAATAACATAACCCCAAAAAAACTGAAGAGAGAACTTTTATCACCCGCGGTGGGGCTACCGGGAAAAAAAACAGGGTATGAGGGGGGAGGACTGGGAGATAGACAGAAAACCCAAAAATCAACAATGCTGAGGATAAACCAGTTACTACCCAAAAAAACCCCCTCCACACCAGACCTGGCGCCAGGGCATCCCCCAAAATTGGAAGGGTGGACCAACTCAAAAGTGATCACAGCCCGGTAAAGCTGGCGAATGTTGTCCCCCCCCACAGAAACCAAAGCTGCTACAAGAGGGAACTACAAACAAGACGGGGGAAATTTTGCACCCCACAGACTTATACTGTGAACACCAAACATACCCAAGAGTAGCAAAGCTGGGGTGGCAGACTTTAACAAAGCCCCCCAAAAAAGCAACTTCCATCCTCGAGGGGGAGACAAACTACACCCCATTCGGGAGGAAAAATTTAGAACAACTAAAGTAGAACAAAGAAACAAAAAACATTAGAAATAGAAAGAACAAAGAAAAACATTAAAAAAACCCCCCTCGAAAGATACAAACGAACACAAAAACGTACTAAAACGCTGGATAAAAAACCAAACCTTAAACCTAGACAGAGAGGGAAAAATTTTGGGAAACTAGACGGGGCACTAAACCCAAGAAAATAAAAAAAGCCCAAAATCACCAAAAAACAAAATGATGAACAGCGGGAAACAAGCCAATACCCTTTGTGGATTTTAAAAAGAAAATCAAAAGATGCCTAAGAAAGGGGGGAAACCATAAAAGAACTAAGGGCCCTACACTCTTTCAACCCCCGAACATAAACAAATTACAATACAGAATTGGAAAAGATTATTTTCTAAAGAAAGAAAATCACCAGGCAATGATGGGATAACAAAAAATGAAAATAGAAATGGGACGAAGAAAAGAAACTAGAAATTTTTCGTAGCTGGGAAAAAAATTTATACCCCAAAAATGGAAGGCTATACTGTCGTAAAAAACGGGGAAAGGGTCCCAAGGGCCCTTTAAATTTGCCAATTAGCCCATGGTCGTGGAAAATTCTGGGGCTGATCCAAAACCCGACTAATGTATCTGGAAAAAAAGGGCTGTCCCCAACAAGTAGGTTTAAAACAAGATCTAAAGATCATGACAAAATCCCCGGGGGTAGAGGATGTTTAAAAGGAAAAAAAACGGGTATGGGAGATTGGGGAAGGGCTTTGATAAAATGGCCCCCAAAAAAGGAGAAACCCAGTAGCAGGACGAATGTCAAATGGATTACAAATTGAAAAAGAACTGAAATGCAAGAGTTCACCAGCAGGGAAAAAAACACGAACAAAGGGTTCCCGGGTTATACTGTAAACCCTGTTCTCATTTCAAGAAAAAAAGAAATTTAAAAAGGATCCACCAGCCTTATTGGATGGGCCTGGCCCGGGACATAGGGGGCATCCGCGCAAAACAGAAAACAACAGGCCCCCACCCGACAATGGTCCAATAAAGGCTGATCAAAACCAAGAAAAAAAACGACATCGATTTTCCCCATCAACATTAAAAACAAAAACTCTACAAAAAACCATATATTGCTCCCAAAAAAAACCCCATCCTTGGAATCACCTTGACCACCCCAAAGACTGGGATGCCAGATTGAAAACAAAACCCAGCAAAAACGGGATGGGAACTGAAAAACTGCTTTAAAACCCGGGGCAGATAAAAAAGGTTTTTAAAAAAGCTTTATAGATATTTGCCCGACACTGACTTGGGAAACTCTGCAGGGGAATTGGGGCCCAAACCAACTTCAATAAAAACCCGTGTTAGAAAACATAAATTAACAGGGGAATGAGATCAAATGAAAAGGGAAGACCACCGCCACAACCAATGGAGGAAAAAGAGACAAGAGCAAAAAACAAGCAGAAAAATTCAAGAGACTAGAAAATCACCCAATGTACCCCGAATGAATGGGCTAGGGAAGGGGGAATAAAACAAAAAACTTTTCAGAAAACCAAGATGATGAGAAAAAAAACCATCATTTCAAAAACCCCAAACCCTAAAAAAACACCCCAAAACAGATAGGGAAAAATACAAAATTCCCAGAGCTGAATGGGGGAAATACAGGATAGTAGGAAAACCAAAAACAAGTAAGAAAAAACTCCCCCAGATCTAAAAGGAACACTTTCCTAAAAGCAGGTGGACCCATGTATAAAAAGATGGGGCTGCAGCAAAAGCAACTGAAAATGGGGGAGGAGCCTCATATGCTCAGTGACATGAAACTCGGGAACTAAAATTAGGACAGGAAGGTTTCCCAGCAATTCAACAGAGGCCCCAAAAGGGAGCCATAGTGTCAGAGGGAAAATGTAAATGAAAACCTGGTATTTTTACTGATGCCCTTTATAATTACTGTTTAAAAAAAAGAAAATAAAACTTGAAGGAACTGCAAGCATCCTACACCCAAATATGAAAATCTTCTAGAGTGGTAATAAATGGGTACATCCACTGCGGAATACCTGGGAAGAGACTGCAGACATATTGGCAAAAACAGGGGAAACAGGACCACAGACAGACACCAGTATGACATAGGGGAAGCAAAGTAGGTAAAAAAGGCCCAAAAAACAAAAGGGTGAGAGATCACCCAGGGCATGAAAAGGACGATGACCCCCAAACCCAAAAAGAGGAAAAGGTTGTCATTTTTTGTCACGAACAGGGCACAATAGTGAGGTACCATCTGTTTAACAAGTATAAAAAGGCCCATTCATATGTACATGTTAAAGCAAGATGACAGAGAAAACACATACTGCAAGAAAGTCCAAACATGGGAAAAGAGGAAAAAACATGGTAATTAATCGTCCAAGAAAGCTATACGGAGATGTACAGGGCCGTTGACACTAACTATTTTAAAAGTATACAAATGGATGTCTGAAAACGTTAAGAAAAGCTAAAGATGGATTGCAATGGTCATGTTCGAGAGAAAATCCCATGGTAATTGGTACCCGTGGGCAAAATTTCACCGGGGCCCACCCCCCGGGGGCCCCACTATCTCCCGTACTATTCAATGTATTCCCCTAATGATTACCACAATTATCTCCCTTTTGCCTGTTACGCCTGGGTTTAGGGCCCAAAAAACGCAAAATTCTTCCTGTTCATCCTTCTCTGTATTGTGTTCCCGCTATGATTCATTTCAGCTTTGCTCTATCGCCCCCCCAGGGCTGGGTCTTCCACGCCGCCTACCCTCGAGTCCATCTCAGTGCAGTTTTCGGGGTCGGAGCCAGTCTCCATGGCATCACATGTCCAATCCATCTCCAGCCGCCTTGGGATGACCCATATTCTCTTGTTGGCATCTTGCAAGCAATTCTTGATTCGAGATAGTAGTCGGCCCGTACACGCGTAAGATTTTTCGCAGACAAGTTGTATGAAAGGCGGAGAGTCTGGACATATCCTGTTCTGTCATTCTCAGCATTCCGATCCGCAAAAAAGGGTTGACAGCACACAGCTGTTATAGATACTAGTCTTGGTTCTGATGCTGTATTGGGCAGATTTCCAGGCGTCTGAAGGGTCATGAATGCACTGCGGTTTACCCAGTCTGTTTTAATGTCAGATCCAGCGTCCTTCATTGCTAATAACACTTCCAAGGTATGTGAAAGCGGTTGTATCTCGGGGGTTTTACCTTCTAGTTTGACTGGTGCTGGGGTTGCTGTGTTAGAGTCATTTCAGTTTTCTTCTGATTTATTTTCAGCCCAACCATCCACTATATTGGTTAAGGCGGCAGGTCTTTTCCTGGATATCTCTATGTGTATGAGATAGGAGTGCGATGTCATCTGCAAAATCTAGGTCTTCCAGAGTGGTTGTGAGCGTCCATCTAATACCTCTTGCCTTATCTTCCGTTGTTACATCACCCAATCTATGACAGTGTTGAATAATAGGCTGACATAACATCCTTGTCCATGCCTGTTTTTACTTCAAACTTTAGTTCTGAAGTTTCAACACTGCATGCAAATTTGCTGTAGCAGCTTTTTATAATATTTATAAAACACAGGGGGATTCCATACCATCTTAAGATACGCCATAGACTTTCGCGGTGTATGCTATCAAAAGCCTTTTCAAAATCTACAAAGTTGATATAGAGTTTGCTTTGCCATTCTGTGCATTGTTCTATGATATTTCTAAGAGCAAATATTTGGCCTATACAGCTCCGCCCTCTGCGAAATCCTGCTTGTTCCTTTCTCAGTTTCTTATCCACAGCGCAGTAATACGTTGTATGCATGTTTTTGCTTAAGATTTTACTGGACGAAAGCAGTGTTATTCCACGCCAATTATTACAATCGGCAAGGGAGCCCTTTTGGGTATCTTGATGATGACTCCTCTGTTCCATGCATCAGGTATTATTTGGGCATTCCATATAGTAGTAAACAAGGGTTGCAATATATTAGCTAAGTTCTGGGTCTTTTTTGAATAGTTCTGCGTTTAAGTTATCATTCCCTGGTGCCTTTTATTCTTAGAGATTTAATTGCTGTAATGATCTCATCCTGGCTGGGTGTTTCAATGCCAATTTCTAACTCCTCTGTTGGTTCTGGTATGTATGCTACTACCGTTGGAGGTGGTCTGTTTAGCAATTCTTTAAAATGCTCTGTCCATCGTATTTCTTGTTCCTTTTCCGTTGTCAATAGTATTCCATTCTTATCCTTTATGAGAGTATTTGATCTTCTGTAATGTTTCCGCTTATTAGCTTTGTAATTTTGTACACTGTTCCGATCACACTTTTTGCTGCTTCTTCTGCCTGTACCCAGGTCTTCAACATACATTCTTTTTCGGCTCTCACAGCCGTTTGATTTCTTTACTTGGCTTTTGTACTGTTCTTGGTATCTTGCTTTCCCGTCTTTCGGACTTACAATTATCTGGCAGGGGACAAACACAGTCATTTGAACGACATCATGTGTACAGACAGGGGAGAAACAGGGATGAAATTGCTAATAAACTCCAGGAAGAACTGAACCGCATAATGGCCTGGTGTGATGTTTCTGGTGCAATGATAAACCATACCAAAGCTGTGCTATCATGGTTCTCCCTAAATAATCACATTGTGAAGTCTGACACACCAAATGTCACTTTAGATGGACATACACTCACCCAAACAGCATCTATGGTACACTTAACCTAGAAACAACAAAGGGCAGATGTTAAGGAGCTGCATGCACATTCACAACATTCTTTACTGCCATTTTACAAAATGTATGATATCAGTAGGTGACATAACGGCCCCCCCATCTCCCCTCTAGATTTAAAAACAGATAAACTAAACAACACACGGATACAACTAGAGAAGACAAATGATACAACTAGAAGTCAAGTGATACAACTAGACAACACAAGGATACAACTAGAGAAGACAAGTGATACAACTAGAAGTCAAGTGATACAACTAGAGAGACAAGTGATACAACTAGAGAAGTCCAAATGATACAACTAGAGAAGACAAGTGATAAAATAGAGAAGACAAGTGATACAACTAAAAAGACAAATGATACATCTAGACAACACAAGTATACAACTAAAAAGACAAATGATACAACTAGAGAAGACAAGTGATACAACTAGAGAAGACAAGTATACAACTAAAGAAGACAAGTGATACAACGGGAAAAATATCGAAATAGGGGGAAAACTGGGGGTAAAACTTGGGAA
>JADZMA010003075.1:0-10333 GCA_020796225.1 Arion vulgaris
GATCATACTTCATCTTCGTTCTGGGGCACATGGTGTCGTTGGCAATGAGAGAGCAGACAGGCTGGCTGGCTCTGCCACCATATCAGAGGGCCAGCCAATGGATATAGCTGATATTTTGAACGCCCTCATAGAGTGTGGCCGCAAAGAAGATTTTATTAAACCAATCACGTCAACTACTAGATTGCAGGAGCTGGGTTTGAAGATTGGAGTACCAAGAAAAGAACAGCATAACAGGTACGTGAGTAGGCTCATCAATCAAAACCGAACTGGTACGGTCAGTCGCTAGACGCTCTTGGAGATATTGCGAAGGAGATCGGAGAAACTATGGACATGTCCGGAGTGCAATGAAGATATTCCAACTGAAACTGAAACTCATAGACGAGAGATCGTAGGATCGTATTCCACAGGAGTTGTGGAATTATTTTCGTGGGTATTAGCTCTTAGTTTGATGGAACTTTATTTGAATACAAGACACACAGTGGAAACGAAATGTGGGCGCCGTCACAATATCCGTCGTGTGTCGCTGGTTAACAAAACAACTAGCTGTTTTCATCAAATTGTGTTTAAACATGTACTTCCCTCAAACTCAGTGTAGTTTTCTATAGATATTGTTTCGTTAGACCAGTGAGTTTGCTTAGTATGTCATATTCAGGGCAGTCTTGAAGTATATCCTCTGTAGCCTGATGTTCATGTACACATGGCTGGATTTCCAATCTTGAATTTTGCATACATGTGGCTGGGGGAGGAGTCGAATGTCCTGTTCTAATAATTTGCCGTCCATCGCAAGTGATAATGGCAGCAGCTAAGAAGTGCGTTGATGCACCTCTTTGGTGTGTGCGGAGGTGACTGTAGAGGCAAATACTAAAACACAATCTCCTACCACAGGTGGGGCATATATGATCAAGGTTAGACATGTGAGTTTTATGTGTCTTTTCGCGCAGCTCGTTTTCTCTGTGTCTCAACAGCACGATTATTTTCACTATGCGGTTCCTCTTGTATTGTTACAATGCCACATTTGGCGATCTCAGCAAGTGGTGTCTATATCGAAGTATTTCAGAGACACTTTAAGAGTGTCTTTAAAGCGTTTTCTGTCCACCAGCTGATTGTCTACCCTTTTCCCAAGTTTGTCATAAAATCAACTGTTTTGGAATGTCTTTATCCGTCATCCGAGAAACCCCTGACGGCCCATCTCACGTGGGTTTTTCTGCAACAGGGTGTTGACGCTTTGGGCTTTGCTCTTGTGAGCAATTCGCTATCTGGAATTTTGTCCTGCCTGTTTATTTTTAGTATTCTGCTAGACAGCTTGTGTGGAAATGGTTTAATTTTCTTGCGTGTCTGCTATACATTGTCCATGTCTCGCTTGCGCACAACAATGACAGTGTCCTGGTCTAAGGTGCAGAATGACAACTTGTTAAACAGAACTATAACATATATCGTTGTTATCGGTAATCTCCACAAGTTTCTTCATGTAACGAACTTTATAGCATAATTGTGTTTTTTAGGTATTCTCTTCTTGAATTCTTGTCAACGAGCGCATTAGTATAGTTGTTAGTGAACTTGCTTTTTGTGTCTAGTCAGGGTTGAATTCACAGTGGTGTGGATTATTTTCCGACCATCGCTCTCCAATAGACACAGCTCTGGACCATGATAAATCCTGTTCTGACTGTCAATTCAAATATTACTGGTCTAACATCGTATTACCCAATATTGCTCGAGGTATGAACAAGTTTATTTTTTAGTTATTGATATTGTCTTCTTTATTTTTGTAACGAATATTGTAACATATATTGTAGTTATCGGTATTCTATGATATCTTCATGTAACAGGTACTATAACATACATTGTAGTTAATGGTATTCTCTCCTAATATCTTCATGTAACAAGTATTCACAAAATAACGATTTGTAACGCTTCATTAATGTCATTAATGTTTTCAACCCTTCTATTCGTTTTACTTCTCACATCTCCACTACTTGTGTCCAACTTTCTTGACATTACTATCACCATACGCCTATCCACTATCACTACATCAGTATATTACAAGCCTACTGATGCACATATTTTTCTCCTTTATACTTTCCATCTCCCGGGCTTGTCGTGACTCTTTGCCATTTCGCAGCTCTTGCGCCTTCGTCGCCTTTGAGCAGGACGATGATTTTCTCGAGAGAGCTCGCGAGATGTGATTTCTTTCGCAGACTATACCCGGAGAGGGTGTTTGTCTCGGCTATGCATCGAATTCAGAAAATCACTCGCCAGCAGGCCCTTACCAGCCAGCATGGGACTACTAACTCTGACAGAGTAAAACTTATCTTAACTTTCCACCCCCATAGTTCACTGGTGAAAAATGTTTATTCCGTCATCTGTCTATCCTTAAGTCAGATCCTGAGACCCGCTGTCTTCCCCAACTATCCTTTGGTGGCCTACAGACGGAACAGAAATCTTAAGGATATGTTGAGTACACAGATCGCCTTAAGTCAATATCCAGACTCATTTTGGCACTTCAGTGTGGCCGTCGGCGTTGCAACACGTGTGCGTATGTGATACAATTCGCGTGCTGTATCTTTCCTTTAGGCACGTTTCTTATTGACGATGGGTTCACATGCGAGTCCTGTAATCTTATCTATGCCAGTATATGGCGGTGTAACAAGACTTCATATCAGCGAGACAGGCAAGAGGCTCAGTGACCGATTCGCCAAACACTTGCGCAACAAACGTTAATTGTCTGTGACCCCTGTAGCCACCCATTTCAAAGATACTGGCCATTTAGGAGCTCACGATGTCAGGTCACAGCCATCCGATCATGTTCCTCGGATGATCGCGTCGATTGCTCTGGAGAATCGGTTGATTTCTTTGTACGTACCTTGCGACTTGTGGGCTCAACATATTACATTCATATGCTTCTTAGTACTTTCTTTTCCCATGCCTTGTAATCTATATGGGTATATATTGCATGTATTCAAGTTATATATTTACTAGATTTGCATTGTTTCTCTTCCGTTCTATTTCTAGTTTTTATGTGTGTTTTTGTGTTAACATTTATTTCGTTATTCGTTTTTTTGCCAGATTTTCATTAGAACGTTTGTATTTAGTCATCCATTTTTTTAATTTTGTCACTCCTGTTGTTCGTTTGTGATAAAGGCCTTGTTAGGTCAGAAACATTGCTGTATTTTATCACTGTTTTTGTAATTTAGTAAAACTACAGTACTTTGTGATTACGTGTTTTGCCATGTAAGAAATACTATAACATACATTGTAGTTATTGGTATTCTATAATATCTTCATGTAACAAGTACTATAACATAAACTATAGTTATCATCAAACACTGACAAGAATGTGATTGCAATACAATCCTCTACTTACCAGCAGAAGGTCCATTTATCGCGCGTCCTGCAATATTAAAAACAAGAACGATAACTAATAGACTAAAAAAACTAATAACAGATAATGTTTGCTGAATAAATAGTTGTCATGAATTATACTACTCATAAAATGAAATGATGTCAGATGAAATGTGGCAGCAGTAGTCATTTCCAAATCTTCATCTTGCACCCATCGTCTTCTAATTGTTTCATCTCATTCGTCTTCCAGTCACCAATCCCTCCAAAATTACTTTCTCTAAACACTCATGTTGTTTGATGTGTTGAAAATGTTTACTTTTCCTTGTTTTTATCTTCTTTAATAGCCAACTCTCTTTAATCTCAAGCTGTTGCAGAACACAAGCATTTGTTCTTTTCTCTATCTATAATATTCTAAGTACTATCCTGTAGCATTTGCATTTAAAAGCGTTAATGATCTTCTACGCCGCTTTTTCAATGGTCCATGTCTCACAACCATATGTTGCCAAGGAAAAACGCAGGCTCTTAAGCACTTAATTTGTGTTCTATATCAGTTCCCGACCGTAGGTTTGTTAGTTCTTTTTTATTTTTTCAAGCAATGTTTAGCATTCTCTTAATTTCGTTTATACAGGGTGTTCAACTTAAAAGCAGCTCCATGATAAATAGAAATTTGTCAGGTACCATTGCATCTCGTCTATTACTATTTAAACCGGTTCGGACTAACTGTCCCTGTCACATTTGTTCATCGCCCTTCCCGCACTACATTACACACGTCACACAACCTTGACCTATTCTACGTCATAACTGAACCTTTTTATTTCCATACATATATGCCAGATTAGATCCATTCATGGGCTGCTTTTAAGTTGAACACCCTGTAGCATTCCCCTCACTTGTCAGCAATGCTCCAAGGTACTCAAATTGTCGACTCTTTCTATTTTGTGGTTGTTGACACATATACCAGCCATCAATTCTGTTTTATCATTTGTATAGATCTTGGTTTTTGTTGTTTTGGTTCATGTTTCGATTATCGCTTTGTTTGAAAGTGACCTTATCAAGTTCGCTATACCAATTGTGTGATGTAGATAGTAACACTGTATCGTCAGCATATCTTATTTTTGGTATCAAGTTCGCTATACCAATTTGTGATGTAGATAGTAACATTGTATCGTCAGCATATCTTATTTTTGGTAACTCGTGACCTCCGATCGCCAGAGCATCATATTTTCACTCTTCTACAACTAATACTGTTATTACAAGTATTTATTCTATTACAAACTCAGACCGTTGACCCAACTCTCTGCGTAGACAGTCGACCCAACTCTCTGCGTAGACAGTCGACCCAACTCTCTGCGTAGACCGTTGACCCAACTCTCTGCGTGACAGTCGACCAACTCTCTGCGTAGACCGTCGACCCAACTCTCTGCGTAGAAAGTCGACCCAACTCTCTGCGTAGACAGTCGACCCAACTCTCTGCGTAGACAGTCGACCCAACTCTCTGCGTAGACAGTCGACCCAACTCTCTGCAAATAACGACCATCACTTTCAAATCCCCACAGTTTATCAAGAGATCGCTAATTTTTGTTGATGACCAATTTTTTTTATATTTCAAAGTGTAAGTTCATAGTTTTTGAACTTCTTTTACCCACTGCCTTAAGTGACAGTGATTATTGTTACACTACTATCACAACTACCATCACTACTTCAACGACTACTACTACTACTTCTTCACATTTTAACTCCCAACGGAGCACAGGTCTTCAAAAACTTCTTCCAGCTCTTCCTCTCTCTTGCAATCCCTTCAATTCTTTCAATTTTTACCTATCCTTTTAATACCAGTCCTAGCTCTTTTCTCCAGGTTTGTCTAGGCCCCACTACTTCACTTTCCTTGCGGATTCTAAAATAGTGCCTGTCTTGCAATACTTCCCTTCGGTCTTCTCAATGTATGTCCTATCCATCACCAGCGTCTCTTCCTTAGCTCTTTCTCCACTGGTATCTGCTTAGTTCTTTCTCTGCGTTCCACGTTCTAATCATGTCATGCCATCTCAGTCCCTCTATGAGTCCCGCAGTGCCTCTTACGACATGCTTTATAGGGCGCAATGTTGCAATGCTAGCTTCCCTTGCGGCCTCGGCAATAAACGAGCGACTACTACTACTACTAAGTTATGAGAAGCATGATTGTTATGCTTTTACATCTGTTTCTTTCTCTTTCAAAACATTAAACAACATGTTGATTGTTATTTCTGACAACCGCCTACAATAAGAGCATGATGAAAATACATCTATTGTCGCCACATGTTCAACAGTTCTTCTCTAACTACAAACTAAAACATAATGAAAGTACATCTCTCTCTCTCTCTCTCTCTCTCTCTCTCGCGGTCACCGCCCAGACCGATGTACCAGACCTCCCCATACATTCTATGCATGTGGTAATCTGATTCATGCAGCCTTAGCATTGGTATGTTTTACGTCACATCTTCAGCACCATTTGGATCCTTCGGTGATGTGTCAGGTTTCAGCCAGCGTTTGCTAGGTTCGCGCTCCGTTCTGTAGCCATCTAGTGTTTTTCTCGATCCAGAAGCACTTGAGCATTTCAGCTCTTCGGCTCTGTGCCATGGACACTGTAACCCTTCGGTTCGGTGCCACGAACGCCATAAATCTGGAGAACCTGTGGCTTTTCCGACCCGCGGAATTGAACAGCACACAAAAGGGGCTTGTCAACCGTCGTCCAACGCGCTACGAACAGCAGGTGGGCAATTAGTTCGTTTAACAAGCACTATAACCTACATTGTATCTACTTGTTTCATTCTTTCTTTACTTTCTCGAATCCTGTATGCCTCACAGCGTCAGGTCAGAAGACATTTCTCAAACGGGCCTTGTGCGCTTCGTAGATAGTGTCTTTCTTCGCCTCTGTTATCTCTGAAGTCCATCTTTTGCGTGGCCGGCCTCTTGCCCTGTACCCATTGTATCGGAGCAGCATTGCTCTTTGAGGTCTGCACTGTCTGATGGTAATCTGCTTATGTGCGAACCATTTAATTTGTTGTTTCTTCATGAAGTCTAGTACTGATGTTGTACCCACTTTTTTCCCCTGATGTCTTCATTTCTCAACGGTCTCTTCTTATTCACCCAGCATTCTGTGTAGACACTTCATCTCTGTCGTGACTAGTTTTTCTTCTATCATTTGTTGTCATCGTCCAGGTTTGGCACTGGTAACATAATGTGGGGAGAAAGATTGAGATGAACATTGCTCTTTTTGTGTTCATGGTGACGTGTTTGGCAAAATACATTTGATTTCATTTTTAATTTGTCACTCCTGTTTGTTCGTTTGCTTGATAAAGGCCTTGTTGGTCGAAACGTTGCTGTATTTTGTCATTGTTTTTGTAATTTGTAAACTACAGTACTTTGTGATTACGTGTTTTGCCAATCAAATAGTTTACTGCAGTTCCATATATATATATTGAATATGGTGACGTGTTTGCATCTTAAAATTGGCGCCATTTGTCCTATCATTTGATTTACTTTGTTGCATCTGTGTTGAATTTCATTAGTCATTCTTCCGTTTGCTGAAAAAATGCTCCCCAGGTATGTGAGTCTTTAATTGTTTTAGTGGGCGATTTTCGATGGAATATTAGTGAGCTTTCCTCTCTGGCAGATGTCATTACTTCTGTTTTGTCAATGTTTATTCTCATGTTGTATTTGTTACATGCTAACTGGAGTCTGTTGATGTGTTGTAGCTGTTCTTCTGTTGTTGATATGATTGCCTGATCATCTGCAAAGAAATTCATTTAAGACTCTCGAGGTTGTTTCCTTCGCTGGCGTTAGCTATTTTACAGATACTTGTTTCTTTTATTAACAACACTGATGAGCATGCGATTGTAGTAAAATCCACTCTAATATATCCATGTAACTCACGTTATATAAAGTACAAAACTAACAGAATGTAAACAGTAAGATAACACAAATAATAAGATTTACTGAATGATTTTCATGTTTTATATTATACATGGAATTTGATATTGTCTTTTTACTATAACATATGCTGTATTTTTTTCTCTCACTCTTTTTTTCTTCTCTAACTTTCTTTCTTTCTCTTTTTCGCTCTCTCTCTCTCTCTCTATCTATCTTTTCTCTCTCCTGTCTCTTGTTTCTCTCTTTAGTTTTCATTTTCTCTCTTTTTATCACTGTTTCCTTCTCTCCTCTGAAAGTGTCAAAGTTTCTAAAGACGATTAATTGTCTTCATTTGCTCCTCTACTTCCACTTATGTCTCTTCCATTTGGCAAAAAATAGAACGACCGATGTCTGAGTTTTGCAGAAAGTACGAGATCGTAGGTGCCTACACACAAACGTATACTGTGTGTGCTGGACCTCTGAATTCTAAACTATTCTATGATGGTTGGTTAATTAATTGTATTTTTTCTATCATTTTTATTTATCATTCCGTATTCACACACCAGAGGTAATTTGTAGCGCAATAGCGCAATTAACTGTCTATTGGCTAGTCGAGTAAGAATTTCAATACTGAATTAATCAAAATCACAAATGGTGCTAAGTAACAAGTCGAAAAAGATGTCAGACGTCGCAATGTTAACAGACGGTTTAAATAGATCATATTTCTACTGGCCATAAAAAGTAGTGCATTGGAAATGAGTGAAGTATAATAATTAGGTAGGAAAGTCGCTGAATTCAGACTGTATGTGACATATTAGCATTAGATATTCAACTTAAAAAGCTAATCAGTATCACGTTAAAAGAAATGATCAGCTAGTTTATAAAATAATGAACACAGTTACACATCTAATAGCCTTTAATGACAAGCCGCCACTGAACCATTGTTTTAAAAGGTTGAAAACAAATGTTTTTAATGTTCGAATGATGATTATACTCCGTATACTATGATAACAAATACAATTTGATGGTGTTCTAACTAATATTGCCGTTAGAAATAAGGTAGGTATAGTATAATAATAATAATAATTCCTGCATAGTTACATATTGATTGAAAGCAATTTCTCCATATCGTTCTATCTGGAAACTCGTTCAATCTCCTCTATGGAACTGAGACCACTATTTCTTGCCTCTTTCAGCAAAGTTCGTTTCAGGGTCTCCCTAGGTCGTCCTCTCTTTTTGAACCCTTTGCATTAAACTTCAATCCTGCTTTGATATTCGTTGATCATTTTTCCTCAATGTGTGTCCAACATATCTCCATCTTCTCTTTCTTATAACAGTTGTCACTAGTGGTTGACCAGGCATTTCTCTGATTTCATCACTTCTTCTGAATTCATTCCATTTTATATTCATTATATTTCGCAGACATCTATTTTCAAATGCATTCAACTTGCTTTCTATATCTTTAGTCATTTTCCAACTCTCGCTTTGGCATATTTAGGATTGATAAAACATTTGAAATGAAAATTCGTAATTTAATTTTAGTACTATATAACTTGCAGTTCCATATTTCATTTAGACTTTTAAAAGCTGATGTTTCTTTAGACAACTTGTAGCATAAATTATTTTTTAACATTTCCTGTGCAATCAAAGTTGTTACCTAAATAGGTGAACTGCTCTGTTATTTTTATCATATTAGATTCCAGTGTGATATCTGCATTACTTGCCATAGGTGTCCTCCTTGTCTGTGCATAGCTTATCTGCAGTCCAACTTTTGATGCTATAGATGACAAGTTGTCTGCCTTCCTTTGCATATCCTGGTTGTTTTTACTTAACAAGGCAATATCATCTGCAAATCAGAAATCGTCTAGTTGACTATTTTCCTCCCAATCGATGCCAGTATCGCCCCTGCAACATTTTCGCATCTCCCAGTCAATGATCACCCCAAACACAGCTATAGTTTATCTTCTAATTATCATTGCACTAATGTTAAATGAGATGTGTATGACATACCAATGATAATTATTAACATTGAAATAAGAAAATAAGTAGGTATCTATGATGTTCCATTGTTGTCAAATATTCTAACTTTACTTACGGTCATTTAATTCTACATCTTGCTGTGAGCCGCTGTTAGTATCTCTCTTAGAAACATAAGCATGTGTTGGTTTTGTATTGTTTGTAATTTCTGCTGTACTTCTTTTATTTAGTGATGGTTCGGAAAATTGCTGTGAACAAATAACCAGTAACCATCAATCATTATTCACTTGTTAAACTAGATAAATGTTAAACTAGATAAATGTTAAACTAGATAAATGTTAAATGAGTGATGTGTTCAAACTCCCGCCGATTGCCTCTACTTCCAAGTGCATTTTTTGGTACAAATTGAGGCTGGATCGACCAGATAGTCGCTTCGCTAGGAAAATATTCCTCTCCACTACGGAGATTAAACTCGGACCACAAATCTAAACCCGGGTTCGCTACAACTATGCTACTGCGGTTATCAAGTCATATCTTCACCATCATCATCAAGTAGCTTGTACGTTCCGTAACTGGCTCCCATAACAACAGTCCTGAAAAACTCTGTTCTTTGCAAGTGACCGGCGTCAGCAACAGTCATTCTCAGATCAAAAATGACATCTTGCACAAATCGTCTTCTAGATCTTCCTCTCGTTCTTCTTCTTGGCACCATTCCCTCCAAAATTATCGTCTCTAGAACCTCATGTCATTTGATGTTTCGAAATATTTAATTTTCTTTGACTTTATGCTAATATCAATATAGATTGAGACTGCAGTCAAACTATGTAGAATAGCGAAAAAACGTAATAACAAATTACTGTAATTTTACAAATACAACACAATGACAATACATAGCAACGTTTCGACCAAAACGGCCGTTAATAAGCAAACGTTATAACAAAAGTGACGAATGTCACAGAACACCACGTATAGACTTTGACAAAAATATTACAACGTTTGAACATGAATGAAAATATGTGACTAAAAACGGATAACGAAATAAATACAGAAAAACTAGAAGTGGAAAAAGAAAACAAAAAAAATCAAGTAAATATTCATTTAACATATATAAATAAAATAGAGCATGAAAAAA
>JADZMA010003076.1:0-10331 GCA_020796225.1 Arion vulgaris
AGCTGTTGTTTATAACATTTTCATTTTGTCATTCATTTGGATTTACAGATATCAACGTATTGAAGTGTCCATATTCAATCTCTGAGTATCAATCCAGAACCTATTTTTGAAGTGGACATTTAGGTGAAGGACAACAGGCATTAGAAAAGGCTAACAGTACTCTGGGTCTGGCATTTGACAAATGGGATATAGATTATTACACAAAACTGTTTCAAGACCAAGTGAAAAGAAATCCAACCAGTGTTGAATGCTTTGATCTTGCACAATCAAATAGTGAACACAGTCCGACACTGGTTTTCAGAGGTCATCTTGTTGTGGATGGCAGTGAACATCCTATGTCTCTCTTTTCCATGATAATGGGAACACAAACTGCATCCAATGATAACAATATTATCATGTTCAGTGACAATGGTAGTGCAATAAAAGGTTTTGAAGTCAAATGCTTAATTGCAGATAGTATTGCACTAAGTGTTAGGAAAGAACACAAACAAGGCATATTATATTTACTGCCGAAACTCATAATAATTTTCCAACAACAGGAGGCGCTCCATTTGCTGGAGCAACCACAGGTACAGGGGGTAGAATAAGGGATGTTCAGGCAACAGGCAGGTGCCCATGTTATTGCTGGAACAGCAGGCTATAGCTTTGGCAATCTCATACTATACCAGGTTATAATCTACCATGGGAGAGAGCTAAGATGAGACCTTGATGATTTTAGTGCAGTTCAACGTGCGGATGCAAAAATGGAGCAGAATATGAACAGAGTTATAAGAGCTTGTCTACAAACCCAATCCGAAGCATTCATGACCAAGGAGTTGGAGGAAATGGAAATGTGTTAAAGAGCTGGAACCAAGCTTGAAAACTTTAAGAGGAACTGTGACAATGAAACAAACATAGAAAGCCAGTAGATTTGGAACTTGATTTCGTTCTTGGTTCATGAAATGAAGAGACTGAAACCAGTTCTTCTACCAGAGACACTAACGGTGCAGGAAAGCATTGAGCAGAGTACTCCGTCTTTCCATCAGTAGCCAGCAAACGCTACCTCACAAATAAAGTTGACAGGTCAGTTACTGGTCTAGTTGCTCAACAGCAATGTGTCGGCCCTCTGCATACCCCACTTGCTGATGTAGCTGTGGTGGCATTTATCACATTTTGAAACTGTAGGAGCTGCAACAGCTATAGGTGAACAGCCCATTAAAGGTTTGTTGGCAGCTGGAGCTAGATTGTCTGTGGCTGAAGCTTTGACAAATATGTTTGCCTACATAACTGATAGATCAAGGATATCAATGCAGGGGAAAATGGATGTGGCCAGCTAAATTGGAAGGAGAAGGGTGGCTATGCTAGATACTTGTGTGAAGCAATGTGTGAATTTATGAAGCAGGTAGGTGTGGCTGTGATGGGGCAAGCATTTCTCAGTATGGCAGCAAGAGTGAACGGAGAAGTTTAAAGGCCAGAAAAATACAAGCCAGTTGCGCTCAGCATAATCAAAGGAAAAAGAGCTTATTCTCTGAGAGAAAGAACAAATTATTACGGTAACATATTAAGTACATTGTGGTTCAAACGACATTAGCCATCAGGATGGCCGACTGGGCAAGTTCTACAGATACCCATGACTTACCCCAAGTCAGTTGGAATCTGCATCCAATAAGATCAAATTTAGTTCTTAAAGGACATTATTTTATCTATAGACTCGAATTATGCTGTTATATTAAAAGTGGATTCAGAAGCCTGTCTGAAGAAAGATAATCACACAGTGGATTTTGTCTGGCATTCCAAGAAAATGTTACAGTCAACCAGTACTTTAGCAAGACCAAAAACGCTTTTTGAGATTGGCCCAAACTGTCAGTCTACAAATGTTGCATTTGTCATTCATTTGGATTTACAGATATCAAACGTATTGAAGTGTCCATATTCAATCTCTGAGTATCAATCCAGAACCTATTTTTGAAGTGGACATTTAGGTGAAGGACAACAGGCATTAGAAAAGGAACAGTAATTTGGTCTGGATTTGACAAATGGATATAGATTATTCAAAACTGTTCAAGACCAAGTGAAAAGAAATCAAAATGTGTTGAATGCTTTTATCTTGGACAAAATATGAACAACACTGGTTTTTCAGAGGTCATCTTGTTGGGTAGAACATCCATGTTTTTTTCCATGATAATGGAACAACCATCCAATGATACAATATCATGTTCAGACAATGAAAATAATAAAGGTTTTGAAGTCAAATGTTAATTGCAGATGTATGACTTTTGGAAAAACAAACAAGTTTTTATATTTACCAAACTCAAATTTTCCAACCGGACCCAGGGCAACCAGTACAGGGGAATAGGATGTTAGGCACAGGCCCTGTTATTGCTGGAACAGCAGGTACTTAACCAATATCAGTTATAATCTCTAGAGTAGCAAGATGGGTTGATGATTTTAGTGGTTAGGGATGAAAATGGAGCAGAAAGAAAGATATAAGAGCGTTACAAACCCAACAAGATTATAAAAGGTGAGGAAATGGAAAGTTAAAGCTGGAACCACGTAAAACTTTGAGAACTGTGACAATGAAAACAAACATAGAAGCCAGTAGATTTGGAACTTGATTCGTTCTGGTTCATGAAATGAAGAGACTGAACCAGTTCTTCTACCAGAGACACTAACGGTGCAGGAAAGCATTGAGCAGAGTACTCGCTTTCCATCAGAGCCAGCAAACGCTACCTCACAAATAAAGTTGACAGGTCAGTTACTGGTCTAGTTGCTCAACAGCAATGTGTCGGCCCTCTGCATACCCACTTGCCGTGTAGCTGTGGTGGCATTATCACATTTGAAACGTAGGAGCTGCAACAGCTATAGGTGAACAGCCCATTAAAGGTTTGTTAGCTGGAGCTGATTGTCTGTGGCTGAAGCTTTGAAAATATGTTGCCTATAACTGATAGATCAAGATATCAGTGCAGTGGAAACTGGATGGGCAGCTAAATTGGAAGGAGAAGGTGTGGCTAGCTAGATACTTGTGAACATGTGTGAATTTATGAAGCAGGTAGGTGTGCTGTCGATAGAAGCATCTCTCAGTATGGCAGCAAGAGTGAACGGAGAGTTGTTACGCACCAGAAGAATACAAGCCAAGTTCGCTCAGCATAACTAAAGAGAGAAGAGCTTACTTTCTGAGAGAAAAGAACAAATTCATTACTTAACATATTAAGTACATTGTGGTTCAAAGACATAGCCATCAGGATGGCCGACTGTCAAGTTTCAGATACCCATGACTTACCCAAGTCAGTTGGAATCGCATCCAATAAGATCAATTCAGTTCTTAAAGACATTATTTTATCTATAGACTCGAATTATGCTGTTATATTAAAGTGATTCAGACACAGGCCTGTCTGAAGAAGAGCAGTACATCACACAGTGGATTTTGTCTGTGGCATTCCAAGAAAATGTTACAGTCATCAGTACTTCAGCAAGACCAAAATCGCTTCTGAGATTGAACTGTTAGTCTACAACAGGTGCCATTTGTCATTCATTTGGATTTACAGATTCAACTTTTAAGTGTCCATTTCAATCTCTGTATCAACAGAACCTAGAGTGACATTGGTGAAGGAAAAGGATTTAAAAATACATATCTGGTCTGGCATTTGACAAATGGGATATAATTATTACAAAACTGTTTCAAGACCATGAAAAAATCAACCAGTGTTGAATGCTTGATCTTGCACAATCAAATATGAACACACGCACTGGTTTTGGTATCTTGTTTGGACATAATCTATTCTCTCTTTTCCCTGATATGGAACACAAACTGCATCGAACAATATTATCATGTTCAGTAAAGAGTGCAATAAGTTTTGAAGTCAAATGCTTAATTGCAGATATATTACTAGTGTTAGGAAGAACAAACAGGCATATATATTTACTGCCAACTCAAATAATTTTCCAACAACAGGAGGCCCATTTGCTGAGCAACCAGTGGTGTAGGATGCCCGGCACGGGTGCCCTGTTATTGCGAACACGGCATACTTTGCACTCAATATACCAGGTTATAATCTCATGAAGTAGAAGTGAGACCTTGATGATTTAGGGAGTTCATGGGTGCAAAATGGAGCAGAAATGACAGAGTTATAAGGCGTTCAAACCCAATGAGCATTCAGCCAGAGTTGGAGGAAGAAATGTGAAGAGCTGGTGGAACCAGCGAGCGAAACTTAAAGGAATGTGAAACAAACATGAAAGCCAGTAGATTTGAACGATTTCGTTCTGGTTCATGAATGAAGAGACTGAAACCAGTTCTTCACCAGGCACTAAGGGGAGGAAGCATTGAGCAAACTCCTTTTCTCATAGCCAGCAAACGCACCACAAAAAGTTGCAGGTCAGTTACGCAGTTGCTCACAGCAATGTTCGGCCCTCTGCATACCACCGATGTGCTGTGGGCATTATCCCTTTGAAACTGTAGAGCTAAATATATGAAAGCCCATTAAGGTTTGTGGCAGCTGGATAGATTGTCTGTGGCTGCTTTGAAAATGTTTCCTACAACTGATAGATCAAGGATATCAAGTGGTGAAACTGGAGGGCAGCTAAATTGGAAGGAGAAGGGGGTATCAGATACTTGTGAAGCAATGTGTGAATTATGAAGGAGGTGGCTGTCGATGGGCAAGCATTTCTCAGTATGGCAGCAAGTGACGAGAAGTTGTCGCACAGAAGAATAAAGCCAAGTTCGTCTCAGCAAACTAAAGGAGAGAAGAGCTTTCTTGGAGAAAGAAAACATTACGGTAACATATTGACATTTGGTCAACGCTTTCCATCAACACTGTCAAGTTCTACAGATACCCATGACTTACCCCAGTCAGTTGGAATCTCATCCAAAGATCAATCAGTTCAAGGAAATTTTTTATCTATAGACCTGAATATGCTGTTATTTAAGTGGATTCAGACGGCCTTCTGAAGAAGATACATCACACATGATTTTGTCTGTGGCATTCCAAAAAATGTTAGTGCACCCAATCAGCAAGACCAAATGCTTTTCTAGTTGACCAAGCTGTTCAGTCTACAACAAAAAAAAAAAAAAAAAAAAAAAAAAAAAAAAAAAAAAAAAAAAAAAAAAAAAAAAAAAAAAAAAAAAAAAAAAAAAAAAAAAAAAAAAAAAAAAAAAAAAAAAAAAAAAAAAAAAAAAAAAAAAAAAAAAAAAAAAGGGGGGGGGGGGGGGGGGGGGGGGGGGGGGGGGGGGGGGGGGGGGGGGGGGGGGGGGGGGGGGGGGGGGGGGGGGGGGGGGGGGGGGGGGGGGGGGGGGGGGGGGGGGGGGGGGGGGGGGGGGGGGGGGGGGGGGGGGGAAAACTTGAAAAACTTAGAGGGAAATGTGACAATGAAAAAAAACATAAAACCAGTAGATTTGGAACTTGATTTGTTTTTTGGTTCATGAAATGAAGAGACGAAACCAGTTCTTCTACCAGAGACACTAACGGGGCAGGAAAGCATTGAGCAGAGTACTCCGTCTTTCCATCAGTAGCCAGCAAACGCTACCTCACAAATAAAGTTGACAGGTCAGTTACTGGTCTAGTTGCTCAACAGCAATGTGTCGGCCTCTGCATACCCACTTGCCCATGTAGCTGTGGTGGCATTTATCACATTTTGAAACTGTAGGAGCTGCAACAGCTATAGGTGAACAGCCCATTAAAGGTTTGTTGGCAGCTGGAGCTAGATTGTCTGTGGCTGAAGCTTTGACAAATATGTTTGCCTACATAACTGATAGATCAAGGATATCAAGTGCAGTGGAAACTGGATGTGGCCAGCTAAATTGGAAGGAGAAGGTGTGGCTATGCTAGATACTTGTGAAGCAATGTGTAAATTTTATAGAAGCAGGTAGGTGTGGCTGTCGATGGGGCAAGCATTCTCTCAGTATGGCAGCAAGAGTGACGGAGAAGTTGTTCTGCACCAGAAGAATACAAGCCAAGTTGCGTCTCAGCATAACTAAAGGAGAGAAGAGCTTACTTCTCTGAGAGAAAAGAACAAATTCATTACGGTAACATATTAAGTACATTGTGGTTCAAACGACATTAGCCATCAGGATGGCCGACTCGGTCAAGTTCTACAGATACCCATGACTTACCCCAAGTCAGTTGGAATCTGCATCCAATAAGATCAATTCAGTTCTTAAAGGACATTATTTTATCTATAGACTCTGAATTATGCTGTTATATTAAAGTGGATTCAGACACAGGCCTGTCTGAAGAAGAGCAGTACATCACACAGTGGATTTTGTCTGTGGCATTCCAAGAAAATGTTACAGTGCAACCAGTACTTCAGCGAAGACCAAAATCGCTTTTCTTTGAGATTGGACCAAGCTGTTCAGTCTACCAACAGTGTTGCCATTTGTCATTCATTTGGATTTACAGATATCAAACGTATTGAAGTGTCCATATTCAATCTCTGAGTATCAATCCAGAACCTATTTTTGAAGTGGACATTTAGGTGAAGGACAACAGGCATTAGAAAAGGCTAACAGTACTCTGGGTCTGGCATTTGACAAATGGGATATAGATTATTACACAAAACTGTTTCAAGACCAAGTGAAAAGAAATCCAACCAGTGTTGAATGCTTTGATCTTGCACAATCAAATAGTGAACACAGCCGACACTGGTTTTTCAGAGGTCATCTTGTTGTGGATGGCAGTGAACATCCTATGTCTCTCTTTTCCATGATAATGGGAACACAAACTGCATCCAATGATAACAATATTATCATGTTCAGTGACAATGGTAGTGCAATAAAAGGTTTTGAAGTCAAATGCTTAATTGCAGATAGTATTACTAAGTGTTAGGAAAGAAACAAACAAGGCATATTATATTTACTGCGAAACTCATAATAATTTTCCAACAACAGGAAGCTCCATTTGCTGGAGCAACCACAGGTACAGGGGTAGAATAAGGATGTTCAGGCAACAGGCGGTGCCCATGTTATTGCTGAACAGCAGGCTATAAGCTTTGGAATCTCAATATACCAGGTTATAATCTACCATGGGAGAGTAGCGAAGATGAGACCTTGATGATTTTAGTGCAGTTCAACGTGCGGATGCAAAAATGGAGCAGAATATGAACAGAGTTATAAGAGCTTGGTTCACAAAACCCAATCCGAAGCATTCATGACCAGGAGTTGAGAAATGTAAATGTGCTTAAGAGCTGGTGGAACCAGCGAGCTGAAAACTTTAAGAGGAACTGTGACAATGAAAACAAACATAGAAAGCCAGTAGATTTGGAACTTGATTTCGTTCTTGGTTCATGAAATGAAGAGACTGAAACCAGTTCTTCTACCAGAGACACTAACGGTGCAGGAAAGCATTGAGCAGAGTACTCCCCTTTCCATCAGTAGCCAGCAACGCTACCTCACAAATAAAGTTGACAGATCAGTTACTGGTCTAGTTGCTCAACAGCCAATGTGCTTCGCCCTCTACTACCCCTTGCGATGTAGCTGTGGTGCATTTATCACATTTTGAAACTGTAGGAGCTGCAACAGCTATAGGTGAACAGCCCATTAAAGGTTTGTTGGCAGCTGGAGCTAGATTGTCTGTGGCTGAAGCTTTGACAAATATGTTTGCCTACATAACTGATAGATCAAGGATATCAAGTGCAGTGGAAACTGGATGTGGCCAGCTAAATTGGAAGGAGAGAAGTGTGCTATGCTAGATACTTGTGTGAAGCAATGTGTGAATTTATGAAGCAGGTAGGTGTGGCTGTCGATGGGGGCAAGCATTCTCTCAGTATGGCAGCAAGAGTGAACGGAGAAGTTGTTACGGCACCAGAAGAATACAAGCCAAGTTGCGTCTCAGCATAACTAAAGAGAGAAAGAGCTTACTTCTCTGGAGAAAAGAACAAATTCATTACGGTAACATATTAAGTACATTGTGGTTCAAACGACATTAGCCATCAGGATGGCCGACTCGGTCAAGTTCTACAGATACCCATGACTACCCAGATCAGTTTGAATCTGCATCCAATAAGATCAATTCAGTTCTTAAAGGACATTATTTTATCTATAGACTCTGAATTATGCTTTATAAAGTGGATTCAGACACAGGCCTGTCTGAAGAAGAGCAGTACATCACACAGTGGATTTTGTCTGGCATTCCAGAAAATGTTAAGTGCAACCAGTACTTCAGAGAGACCAAAATCGCTTTTCTTGAGATTGGACCAAGCTGTTCAGTCTACCAACAGTGTTGCCATTTGTCATTCATTTGGATTTACAGATATCAAACGTATTGAAGTGTCCATATTCAATCTCTGAGTATCAATCCAGAACCTATTTTTGAAGTGGACATTTAGGTGAAGGACAACAGGCATTAGAAAAGGCTAACAGTACTCTGGGTCTGGCATTTGACAAATGGGATATAGATTATTACACAAAACTGTTTCAAGACCAAGTGAAAAGAAATCCAACCAGTGTTGAATGCTTTGATCTTGCACAATCAAATAGTGAACACAGTCGACACTGGTTTTTCAGAGGTCATCTTGTTGTGGATGGCAGTGAACATCCTATGTCTCTCTTTTCCATGATAATGGGAACACAAACTCATCCAATATAACAATATTATCATGTTCAGTGACAATGGTAGTGCAATAAAAGGTTTTGAAGTCAAATGCTTAATTGCAGATATTTGCACTAAGTGTTGGAAAGAAAAAAACAAAGGGATATTTTTTTATGGAAACTCATAATAATTTTCCCCAACGGGGCGCTCCCTTTGCTGGAGCAACCCCGGTACAGGGGGGAGAATAAGGGATGTTCAGGCAACAGGCGGGGGGCCCCTGTTATTGCTGGGAAAACAGGCTATCGCAATCTCAATATACCAGGTTATAATCTACCATGGGGAGTAAACGAATGGACCTTAGGTTTTTGTGCAGTTCACTGCGGATGCAAAAAAGGGGCAGAAATGAACAGAGTTATAAAGGGGGTTCACAAAACCCAATCCAGCATTCAGCCAAAGGAGTTGGAGAAAGGGAAAGTGTTAAAAAAGCTGGTGGAACCAGGGCTTAAAAATTAAGAGGAACTGTGACAATGAAAACAAACATGAAAGCCATAGATTTGGAACTTGATTTGTTCTTGGTTCAGAAATGAAAAGACTGAAACCAGTTCTTCACCAGAGACACTACTGCAGGGAAAACATTGGGCGGTCTCCTCTTTCCATCAGTAGCCCCAAGCTACCTCACAAATAAAGTTGACAGGGCAGTTACTGGTTTGTTGCTCAACACAATGTTGGGCCCCCCCTACCCCCTTGCCGATGTAGCTGTGGTGGGATTTTTCACATTTTTAAACTGGGAGCTCCAGCTATGGTGAACAGCCCATTAAAAGGGTTTTTTGGCAGCTGGAGCTGTTTTCTGTGGCTGAAGCTTTGACAAAAATTTGCCTACATAACTGATAGATCAAGGATATCAAGTGCAGTGGAAACTGGATGTGGGCCCGCTAAAATTTGGGAAGGAAGGTGTGGCTTTCTGAATTTTGGGAAGCAATGTGAATTTTAAACAGGGAGGTGTGGCTGTCGATGGGGGCAACATTCTCTCAGTATGGCAGCAAAGTGAGCGGAGAAGTTTTCCCAGAAGAATACAAAAGTTGCGTCTCAGCCAAAAAAAAAGGGGGAAGGCTTTTTTCCGAGAAAAGAACAAAATTTATTACGGTAACATATTAAGTCATTGTGGTTCCAGACATTCCATCAGGATGGCCGACTCGGGCAATTCTACAGATCCATGACTTACCCAAGTCAGTTGGAAACTGCATCAATAAGATCAATTCAGTTCTTAAAGGACATTTTTTATCTATAGACTCGAAATTTTGCTGTTATATTAAAAATGGTTCAGACACAGGCCTGTCTGAAGAAGGGAGTACATCACACAGTGGTTTTGTTTTCATTCAAGAAAATGTTACAGTGCAACCAGTCTTAGCGAAGACCAAAAACGCTTTTTTTGGGTTTGGGCCCAAACTGTTCAGTCTACCAACAGTGTTGCCATTTTCATTCATTTGGATTTACAGATATCAAAAAGTATTAAGTTCCCTTTCAATCTCTATTCAATCCAAAAACCTTTTTAATGGACATTTGGTGGGAAACAGGCATTGAAAACTAACATACTCTGGGTCGGGTTTGACAAATGGGATATAGTTTTACAAAACTGTTTCAAGACCAAATGAAAAAAAACCAACCCGTGTTGAATGCTTTGATCTTGCACAATCAAATAGTGAACACACCCACACTGGTTTTCAGGGTCATCTTGTTGTGGATGGCAGTGAACATCCCATTCTCTCTTTTCCCTGATAATGGGGAAAACAAACTGCATCAATGTAACAATTTATTGCATGACAATTTTTGGTA
>JADZMA010003077.1:0-10331 GCA_020796225.1 Arion vulgaris
CCAGATTTTAAACAGAAGCAAAATCAAATACGAGTGTAAGGATTAAGGTTATGTTGTTGAATACTTCACTTCGTTTTGCTATTTCTGAAGTCAATAATTTATCGTCAACTCGAGTTGCACTATCGTTCCTATAGATTGTAGCGGGAAAATTTGGACGAACATGTATGAACTGTTCTAAAGGATGCTCTAACATATGTAACCACACAGATGGAAAGTGCATGTGTAATGAGAACTTCCGAGGACTCTACTGCACAGGTTTTATGTTTAATGTTCTTGTTTTGTGAATGACCTTTATGCATGTGTATTTAGACGTGTGTGTGTAGCAAGTTTTGCTTAATTATAGTTGAACAATGTTTGTAAATATAGCTTGCTATCTAAGGACATGTGTCTCAAATGCGGGAGTACAGACTAGACTGAGTCGTATAAAAGTGACATTTTCTTGCACATGCCTCCCCCATCCGACTTGGATAACCTATTAGACAATTCATCTAGCCATCACTTTCATCATTCCTCATTGCGCCCATGTGCAACAAAGACAAAAACAAAACACAAACATTCATTGGAATGAGGATTTCAAGTGTTTACGTTTCTGCAGACGTTTGATTTGTATCATTAAAGATCGTTGACCCCACCCACACAATTCTCTTAGACGCATTTTAGGACTTGATGAGAATTATAATTAGCTAGATAATTATATTCTCAATTGAAGTGAGTATGTGGTATATAACGGTACTAAGACAGACTTTGATGAGTAGCCTGGTATATAACGGTACTAAGACAGACTTTAATGAGTAACCTGGTATATAACGGTACTAAGACAGACTTTAATGAGTAGCCTGGTATATAACGTACTAAGACAACTTTGATGAGTAGCCTGGTATATAACGACACTAAGACATACTTTGATGAGTAGCCTGGTATATAACGATACTAAGACATACTTGATGCGTAGCCTGGTATATAACGGTACTAAGACAGACTTTGATGCGTAGCCTGGTATGTAACGGTACTAAGACAGACTTTGATGCGTAGTCTGGTATATAACGGTACTAAGACCGACTTTGATGCGTAGCCTGGTATGTAACGGTACTAAGAAATACATTGATGCGTAGTCTGGTATGTAACGGTACTAAGACAGACTTTGATGAGTAGTCTGGTATGTAACGGTACTAAGAAATACATTGATGCGTAGCCTGGTATATAACGGTACTAAGACAGACTTTGATGAGTAGTCTGGTATGTAACGGTACTAAGAAATACATTGATGCGTAGTCTGGTATGTAAAGGCCCTAAAACAGACTTTGATGCGTTGACTGGTATATAAAGTACTAAGACAGACGTTGATAGTAGTCTGGTATGTAACGACACTAAGACAGAACTTTGATGAGTGTCTGGTATGATAGGCGTCTGAAAAGTGAATATGATCAGTAGCCTGGTCATAGTCATGATACTAAACCCTTTGATGAGTCAGTTTGGACTATAACGGTACTAAGACAGATTTTGATAGTAGTCTGGTATGTAACGGTACAAAGAAATACATTGATGAGAGCCTGGTATAAAACGGTACAGACAGACTTTGATGAGTAGTCTGGTATGTAACGACACTAAGACAGACTTTGATGATAGTCTGGATGTAACGGTACTAAGAAATACATTGATGGGGTAGCCTGGTATATAACTTTACTAAGACACCCTTTTGATGAGTAGTCTGGTATGTAACGGTACTAAGACAGACTTTGATGAGTAGTCTGGTATGTAACGGTACTAAGAAATACATTGATGAGAAACCTGGTATATAACGGTACTAAGACAGACTTTGTTTGAGTAGTCTGGTATGTAACAACTAAAAATACATTGATAGTAGCCTGGTATATAACGGTACTAAGACAGACTTTGATGCGTAGTCTGGTATGTAACGGTACTAAGACAGACTTTGATGAGTAGTCTGGTATGTAACATACTAAAAATACATTGATGAGTAGCCTGGTATATAACGTACTAAGACAGACTTTGATGAGTAGTCTGGTATGTAATGGTACTACGAAATACTTTGATGCGTAGTCTGGTAAATAAAGGTACTAAAACAGACATAGATGCGTTGACTTGTATATAACTTCTAAGACAGACGTTGATGCGTTGTCTGGTATATAACGGTACTAAAACAAACTTTGATGAGTTGTCTGGTATAATAGTGCCGCTGCTGAAAAGTGAATATGACTTCAAGTTAGAGTTTCATAGTCATGATATCCAAACCCTTACTATTGTTATTCATGTTTAGGGACTATACTTTGAATGACGAACAGATTTGACAGAACACAACGTTAGAAATTGGTGCAAAAATTGATAGAACACGTAAATACTAACACAACTGCAAGCAAGACATATACTTTCCTGAAAACAAAACCAATTTCAACCACAATAAAATAAGCAACTCTTATCCCGTATAATTCATTAACATAAGCATTTGCAATTGTCAAAGTCAATACTACATTGTACTTTTATATATAAATATGAAGGATACCATCTTAATTGACAGATGAAGACGCAATTTAATTAAAAGGTCGTGACATATCATAACTGAAAATAAACAACAACAGACAATTGCATACATTTTATAACAAGCTGGTTAACTTGATGAAATAATGCAGCGATTATAATTAATGCCAGCAAGACACTGGAAATGATTTTCAGAAGACTCAGAAACAGATGAAAAGTTCACATTAATATAAAATTACATAACGACAAATTATTCAAATTGGACAAAGCTTTATTAATATGCAATACATCAATATTCACCTCACAAACACTTGTTTGCTATTGCTTTAAACATTAATAGTTGTATGTACATCTTAACTACAGCTGTTAAAACAGTTGCTTTAATAGCACCCACTAATGTGATGTTCTTGTCTGAACTTGTTCTCAAAATAAATAAATTATACTCATCAGCTACTTCAAATTTAAAATGAAATGAAACAGTTTGAATGATTGTTCATCTGATGTATATTACTAATCTTTCTTTCTTCTTTTTTTTGTCCTTCGCTGCTTTTTTGCCGCTAGGCGTAGCAGGCTTTAACTGGGTAATGCACGCTCGGTTGCATGATATGTTGTGGTATTGTGGAGTTTTAAGATGTCTGTAACTCCATCAACCCATCTTTTCTTGGTCTGCCCCTTCCTCTTGATGATTCCATTTTCAGGTTGTACGCTCTGCAACCGGTGTATTCTGATTCATTCTGACCAAGTCGCCAAACCATTTGAGTCGCTATTTTTCAATAAATCTAATAGAAGGTGTTGTTCCGACTGTTCTTCTAATTTCCTCATTTCTTATATGGTCTCTTCTTGTCTTATTTACTGCTTTCCTCAAGCATCTCATTTTGCATGTGGTAATTTTCATTTCTTGTTCTTTTGTCAGTGCCCATGTTTGGCACTGGTAGTACAGTGTTGGTATAAAGATTGCATTTATAATCTGTCTTTAGTCACTACTGAAATTGCTGGGTGTTTCAAGATTGGGGTAAGTTGGTATGTAATAGTGTTAGCTTGCTGGATTCTAGTTTCGATCTTTCTGTCCAGTCTACTATCAGATGTGAAGATACTTCCAAGGTATTTGAATTCTCTCACCTGCTTTAGCGTTTGGTCATTTGTTTGTATTTTGATATATTTATGTTCTCTGCTTATAGTCATAACTTCTGTCTTTTGAATGTGGATCTTCATGTTGTATTTGAGGCAGCTATTGTTGAGTAAGTTTATGTGTTCTTGAAGCTGTTCAATATTATTGTGAAATAGACACTGATCGTTAGCAAAGAACAGTTCATGTTGTTGGTCTACGTCTAGTGATGTTTCATCTATTAATACAGTATGTATTATATCTATTAGTAAGACTATCTGTTCCTACCAAATATATTTCTTGTTCAAACTATACGAAATACTCACTTATCTGATCTTTAACAAGTAGTTTTTCTGTTCTATACATGTAATAGCTGTAGATGAAAACACCGCCTCGATGAATCGATTTTATGACATGCTTGATAGCTCGCTCAAGTAGAATAAACTAAATGGTTGAATGTCTAGTTTTGAATAAATGCAGTGGCGGCTCGTGGTCATTTTTCTTGGTGGGCCAGACACACATTTTTGGAAATATTCATGTTTTTTTAGTATTTACTAATCCTGGAAGTTATTCCCATTTCGATTTATGGTGGGCTGGGCCCCACTGGCCCTAATGACGAGCCGCCCCTGGATAAATGCATCCTTGTGATTATGATTGATTGATTGGTGAAATTAACTATTTTAAATTTGTTCAGTCATTACACTAGACTGAATAATGCGAATTTGCTTTGTCTATACACGGTAGGCTGATTCAATGTACTCAAAGCTTAATTTCTACGTTTTGTGTAATACTGTCCCTAGTTATTAAGGCTCTAACCTTAGGTCTCCTACTGAACTAACTCAACAATGAGATTAATCTTATCTCAGTCCTTCTACTATTCTCTCTAGTTTAATGTGTCGCTTCTAGTTTCTTCATGTTCTCTGTGCCTTCCTCAGACCCTCATTTAATATAGTCGTGTTTTCTGGTCCGAAGCTCCTGTTCTCTATTCTGAAGATTCGTGCTTCTTCTTCTTTTTACTTCTCCCAGTCTATTTTGATCCTCTAATCTAATCCTCATATTCTGGTCACCACCACTCTTTCTCTCTCTGGCTTTTTATTTCTCTCTCTCTCTCTCAGCCTTGGAAGCTGTCCTCAAATTGTTGCACATTTTCTTCTTTTTTCTTGCGTTAGTTCTTCGCGGAGAATTTTATCATCCTGATTGTGATATATAATTGATCTTAGACGAGAACGTTTGTTGACGTTGTGCAATTATGAGCCTATGATGACTAGGCCGGCACATCCGATTTCAGTCAGTTATTGATTTACTAGGGTAACTTTACCTAGAACAATACGTTGTGCCGTATATTTTGGATTGGATCTATGCCTTTACGATCATCTTTTACCCTAAATTTGTGCTTTGTGACCTACGCCAAAAGTGAGTCTACATTTAGCGCCCTTTTCTGACTGTGAGGTCGTTCCGGATTAGGAACATTTCAGTCTTTTGGAGCACTTAGGCTTATCATGGACGGCGTCTTACTGGTATAACAGACCATGTAAAGTGTCGTTCTGCCAGTGTTTGTTTTTGGGACAACTGCCTGTCAAATGTTTAAATTGTCGGCTTTATTTTTCTGACCACTTTGAGTTTATTCCGGGGTAGGAACATTCTCAGCCTTTCGTAGGCATATCGGCACTTTGCAATTTGCAGTTACTATTCTGCATTTTCTTGGTCCGAAACACTAGACTGGGGCTACGCACAAATAAAGTAGAGGGCTGTTTCATTATGCACTATCAAGGCAACAGATTTTGCGCTTGCCAAACATCACTCGCCCCGATTTTTCTGGTTATATTAGTTGTGAGAACAGCGTACATTGCCGGTTGTTTCAGGGAAAGCAGTTTCGCTATACTCTAAAACGCAACTTTAGAGTTTGTGCTGGGTCAACACTACCCAATAGCTTTATCTCTTTTCCTCCTGTACGGAGTTTACTGCAATCTTCCATTTGTCGACACGATATGTTATAGTGTTTTCAGAGACACTTGCCGAGACTGTTTATATGTTACGGATCGTTCTCATTGGTTCTTGTCGCACAGCTAAATTTTTAGACGGTCATTTTTTTTCACAGACGTTTCAGCAACTATTTGGACAGCTTTTTATCGGACATCGGAAAGAAGATGCGAACATTTTGTTGAGAGGATTTTGGCTTGCATTGACTGTTTGTGCTTGAAATAGTACCACTACCTGTAGCACTCCTCGATCCCTACCCTCTTAGCCAGACAGGAAAAGTGTCTATTACCAGTACCACCACGTGGGGTGGCATAGGATCATGATTAATGCCAGCTCACTAATCCTGTCGCGGCGATGCCCCTATGTGCCATTGACCCCATTATACATCTAGATATACTCGTCAATTTCGATGTTCTATTATAAAATGTGTCCTCACGAATGGAATCCTCACCATCTATTATTCGCATGATGTCTGACTATCGTATTTTTTGACTAAATGAATTACTATGTTACATTATATGCTCCCAAATACATCAGTGCTGCCTCATTTTAAAACATAAAAAGTTGATGTTTATTGACATTGCAATTTATATATTCAAATAATTTCTGACCAAATTCACTATTCGGAGACTAACGAGCCAAAAAATGATGTCTTCTCTTGTAAGGTCTCCTTAAACTTTAACGTTCTGAATCTAATGAATGTAAATGAATTATGTTCTTCTAAGGTAGCAATTGTAATATTTAAAATATCACACATGCTTTTTAGGATATATGAAATATTAAATTTAAATTAAATTTTGGGTAAAATGTCCTCAAAATTCCATCAAAAAGATGTTTTGGGAAGTGTGTTATTCCAAAAATTGTGTATATGTAATATTTAATATATCCTAAAAAGAATGTGTAATAGTTTAGATATTACAATTGCTCACCTTTGGAGTGAAAAGAATGTTGATATTCATTAGATTCAGACTTATGGATTACAAATGTGCGTTTGGTGGCCCAATTTTTATTCTTTCCTACTAATACACGTTAGTTCCCGAAAATATTATTAACGCAAATGTTTTTTATCGTTATTGCAGAATGTATACCAGGAATGTTTGGACCACTGTGTAGCTTGAACTGTTTTGATGGATGTGCTGAGGTGTGTAATTATATCACTGGACAATGCAAGTGCAAGAATACATTTAAAGGTCCAAACGCTCAGTGTACTATGTGTGTGTATGTTCTGATTCTGAATTTGAACTATGCCTTTTATGTGAAACCTTCTTTCGTACATATATAATATATATATATATATATATATATATATATATACTGGCAGTTGTGTCCTGTTCTTCTCATGGGAATATCACTTACAGTCACATGTGTTATCCTTTTTTAGTTGTTCTTTACATCGCTCCTCTTCAGCTTCCTTATCAATTGGCTTTACCTCCCGACGCTTGTAGTCAAAGCCTAATAATTAAGCTTTCCTCCTCTGTCTGTTTTCTTGTTTCTAGCCTTCATTTGTATTTTCTTATCATTCTCCAACAGCATATCTATAGCTTCATTAATTTCGATAGATCTACGAAATTGATCTTTTCCCAAAATTGGTAAGTCCCAAACAGTGTGAGACTGAGCAAATTAACGAATCAAAATCGGCTAAAATAACAATGTTGACAAATTCAATGTTTTCAGATTATAATCTTATCTATGTGTTAAAACAACAATGTTTAACCCGAGCGGGAGATGTGTTAAAACATTATTGGACCTACCATTGAATAATGAACACGGCTCTCATGACAGTATATATATTTATATATATATATATATATATATATATATATATATATATATATATATATATATATATATGTATATATATATATATATATATATATATCAATAAAACACATCTCATTTATTAGTGTAACATTTAAATTTATCACCGGCACGTGAAAACATGGTTAGAACTTTTTCGGTTTTAAGTTTTCATGACCATTTAGTTAAGTTAGAATTCAGGTATGGAGACTAACCAATAGTGCGGATTTTAATTTTACATCTTCCTATCTATAAAAGCTACCTCTTGTCAAAATTAAAAACACATAGCATGTCCAAATATCTTGAAACAATGGAACAACACACATACAATGAAATTGTTTCATTCTTTTATATATATATATATATATATATATATATATATATATATATATATATATATATATATATATTCATATCCATGAATGGGAAAGTTGTTCGAGGTTCACGTATGTGTGTGTATGTTTCCTATCGTTGCATACTTACGACGAGCTACAAACTTGAAATGTTGCTTGTCGGTAACTTCTGTAGTGTGAATAACGTTACAATTATAAAATGGACTATTGCTACTTATTATCATCTTAATATTCTTCTTCTTTTTGTTTTTGTATGTATTTGTTTGTAAAACGTATTCATATTTAAACTGTTTTACAATTAAAAAAAAATCACTATGATCTTAATCACAGAACCTGTATTGTGTAACCAAACATGTATTTTTAACTAGTAATTCAGGCCACGGTTTTTCCACTGGGTTGTCTCTAACCCAGGTCATGTCTAACGTCGTTGCAAGTCTGGTGTTTTCCTATTCTTGAATTTCCACAAATATCTGGTGTTCTGAAATTTATTCCTAACGTTTTTGTATCAATAGAACTGTTTGAATTTGATTGTGGAATATAATAACATACTTCTTCGTGTCCTAGGTCATTGACTTCTCGGAGTTTCTTCTCGGATTTCACATAAAGGGCAACACACTTAATTACTTGACCTATCAAGTTAAAATGGAGATACACCTATGAATAGAATTGACATGGACACATTCTAGGGATTACTGTAAAATCTAAAATTTGAGCCCCGTATTTGCAATTGTCATAAAAGATCAAAGGAATTGCCGATGTGCAAAATCCGTAGCATCTATGGACTACTTTATTTTAGCGTCATGTATATTCTAAGGCTGCATGCAAAAATCACTGAGATCCAACAGGTAGTTTTCGAGAAAATCAATTTCAAACGTGCTCACGAATTAATGGACAGACTATAGCAGTTGTTCAAAATGAATGTAGTATAATCGAAAGAGGTGTTGTATGATTTAAGATGTAGTTAATTAAGTCTATGTAAAAAATATAGCATTTATATATTAAAAACAACATACTCTATTAAGGTTAATTCCCTAAAATGTTATAAACAAACAGCTATATTGCTGAACTATTTTTTTATGTTTGCCAATCTGTTCGACATTACCGATTCTAATTTTGTTGAAGAATGTGTAGCTGGCTATTATGGAGCAAGATGTAACGAATCCTGCTCTGTCGGATGTTCAACTGTATGTAACAAGACAACTGGACGTTGTAATTGTAAGAAAGAATTTCAAGGAATATACTGTACAGGTGACTGACATGTTTCTGTCTTTCTAGAAATTGTTAAAATTATAATTATAATTATTGTATTATGTTATTCTTTTCTTCCCGGTACATGTTAGATTATACAATTTATTCACATCCGTGCTTCTATATCCAGGGCAACTCGTTGAGGGCCGTATATATAATTGAGTCTTATATTTATCACATATAGAATTGAAGCTCTTTCCCATGGTTTTTTATGGCGTCCATTCTTTCGTGGAACTGTGACCTCCGACTTCAATACCTGTTTTGTGATTCTTTGATTGTTCTATCACAGAGTACCCTACATAAATCTATTTTCTCGCTCTTATTACATGTGATATTAGGATTGGACCAGCAATGAATATATATATATATATATATATATATATATATATATATATATATATATATATATATATATATATATAAAGAGATGAGAAGAGAGAGAGAGAGATAACAGGGTTTATGCAAGACCAGAGGATGGAACAGTAGTCATCTGGCGAGCCATACTTTATACTCCAGCTGATGGTAAAATGGTCAGCCATACTACATTGAGAAATAGGTAACGGTCAATCCATCCGTGTACTTTTTGCACAAGACCCATTTGTAGGGCAGCAGAAAACCAACGATCGCATCAACAGATAGTGCAAGATGAGACCTTGGTATGCGAGCAAGATGGAAGGAAAGTAGTTGAGAAGAAGGGTCACCATCAACCAAGATACAAAAGAGCAAAGATTGTGCTGATCAAACAAAAGACTGTACGATTGAACTCAGAGAAGAAATGTTTCTTTTGAGTCATAGGAAAATCTCTAAAATGACGGCATGTTAACAATTGCCTGCATCTAAGAGTGAAGCTGTTGGGTTGTGCTACTCAGACAACCAGAACATAGCAACAAAACAATATCAAAGAAGAAACGATGATGCTGAACATTGAAGTGGAACAGTACGTCGTGTTGTTAAACCGACTCGCACCCATTATAACTTGAACAACACTGAAGACAGGTCGTGGTGATCGACTCAGCCGCATATTTCAATTCTGACCAGAAGATTCAAAGACGATGTGCTTTGACGACAAAAGAGCGAAGGTTGTGATGAACACACCGTAGGAGGTGAAAGTCTGAAGACCATCTTGCAGAGACCAGCGACAACATCATCTGAACGACAAAAGGCGAGGGTGTGGGAAACATAACTTGGGAGCTGAGAAATTGAAGATCGTCAGAGCTCAAGACCTTCCAGAACGATTTCCTTCCAAGATAGACTGTTAGATAACGTTAAGGTAATACCCACATTTTAAAATATTGCCATTTTTATATTTACTTGGTAATACCACATCCATTTTTTCTTGAGTGAGAGTAAAA
>JADZMA010003078.1:0-10328 GCA_020796225.1 Arion vulgaris
AAACCCTGTTGTATTTTACTGATGCAAATCAGCACTCCAAGCACTTCAGTCCAGAAAATTGCCAGGTCTACAGACCCTACTGTCTAAATTGTCCAAGCATCGAAGGGTCGTCTTGCAGTGGATCCCCTCTCACTGTGGAATACCAGGAAATGAAACAGCAGACCGATTGGCCAAGGAAGGTGCTGCAGGAGAGCCAGATGTGCCAGTTACCTACCACCAAAAGAAAAGGATGATTAAATCAATGAGAAAGCCAAAAATACCAACACAAGACGATTACTATAATATGAGCAGATTGGAACAAGTTGTTATTCTGCGCCTTAGAACAGGACACAATCGGCTCCGCGGCCACATGTATACAAAATTCAAGATTGGCAATTCAGCCATGTGTACATGTGGACAGGCAAACCAGACTGCAGAGCACATACTTCAAGACTGCCTGAATATGATACACTGAGGCAAACTCACTGGCCTAACGAAACAACCTCGACATAAAACTACACGGACCTCTGTGTGAGCTACAAAAGACAGTGAAGTTCATACAAGAGACACCATTGAATATATAGACATATTTCAAGCGAACGAAAGGAAGGAACATTCTGCAGCACACTTAGCAACCAACTTCAGTGAATGTGCAAAGCAGGAAATGTATTCTACGTACTTATTTATCTCCTTAATGCGTGCTTGTAAGCCGTGTATTTGCCACTATGTTGCTGGCATTGCCATAGCTTTGACCACGACAGTCTTTGATATCAATGCCCTTTTAAAAAAAATATCAAGTAAACTTTGGGCGAATTGTTCAGCAGTATGACCTTCCATATACAAGAACTTCACAAACCTTTCCACTGGTCCAGGTGAAAAGACATAGAAAAGACTATTAGAGTCCACATGCGAAATGTCTGGAGTAGTCCAGTGATACTGAATGGTATTTGCATTTCTTAATTTCGCAAATAATATGATCCAGTAAGCTTAATGCAATTAGATGGATAAATTTCTCGCATGTTGTTTTTGATAAGTATGATGTATGTCCCTTTCCTTTATTTGCAAAAGTATTTATATGCTGAACCAGAAAAATGTCAAATTTGGCTATTAATTCCAACAAACCTAAATAATTTCCATAATTAGGTGAACCAATAGTTTCATCACTACCCCGAAATGCAAGACTCGTTCTTTTGCAAAAAATTGGATAACTGAAGTAATTCGCTCTAAAAGTGTCCGCCAATATGTTTGTTCGGTTTCAATTTGGCTTACAAGTTGAAAAGCACACGCGATCCTTCTTTTGCAAACTAGCAGCGAAATTATCGCTTGTCTATGGTCCTAACCTAAATAAGAAAAAAATGAGGAGGGGGGATATTACTCCCCACTTCCCAACCTTGGTTCCTTGACTAGTGACAGCTTAACTCTATCACATTGGCGCGGGGACCCCAGAAGGCTGGGCCTCAGCATTTGCTACTTCTGCTACTAGGCTAATCCGGCGCCGCTGTTAGTGTATGTTTCTTTTCTTAAAATCCCGTTCTCGATGTCCTGAGCAATGTAAATTACTTTGTCTTCTGTTGATATGTACTGACGGAATCCGCTCTCCTGTGGTAGTATCAATTGTTTTTGCTCCAGGTGCCACACGAGTCTTCTATTAAGCCTTCCATCAATTTTTCAACACACATAAAGAGGCTAATTGGTCTACAATTGTTGGATAGAATATGCCTTTTCCTTGTTTTAGATTGGATACTGTGATAACTTCATTCCATTCACTAGGTATTTCCCCGACTTTCCAGCTAGCATTCAAAACTTTTAGCAGCTTTTTCTTGGCTTTCGGCCTGTTGATGAGCATCTCATTTGTGCTGTCATCCTTTCCTGATGACTTATTAGGGGTTAAGACCATGGAGTGCTTCTTCAACTCACTTATAGTAAAATTGTATATCATATGTTCTTCTGATGTCGAGGGTGAGTTCTCGAGGATTGCCTCTTTCCATTACCATATTCAGTTTTTCATGAGGTATGCTGACCAATGCCGATTCCAAGCCCGGTGAAAAGGAGGATGACTTGTGCGTGAGGCCAGCTACCCCCATCACAAGAAATTGAAAGAGCTACAGAAACTTGCAAGAAAGGACGCCATACCGATAAACCGACCAGTTAGGTGGTGTGCGGTGCACCTAGTGCATCAATGACGGTTGCTGATGAAAGCTGCTCTGCGGAAGTCAGTAACCGGACTCGTATATTACTTGGCTCAAAAACACACACAAAAATTGGATTTGGGAATGTGAGAACGATGGCCACGGCTACAAAATCAACTCAAATTGCAGAAGAAATGAAGAGATACGAGCTGGACATACTGGGGTTAAGTGAGGTGAGATGGCCTGGAACAGATAGAAGAGTAGTTAGTGGATTAACTTTCATATATTCAGGAGAGAGGGTTGGTAAGCATTTTGAAGGAGTGGGTATAATGATGACACCTAGAGTAGCAAAGAGCATGTTAGAATGGGAACCCATCTCGAGTCGGATAATCAGAGCCAGCTTCAGTACCAGGCATGTCAATATGACAATACTGCAGTGTTATGCACCAACCAACCAGGCCGACGATGATAAGAAAGACACGTTTTATGAGCAACTACAAGATCAAGTTAACAAGACCCAAAAACATGACCTGTTAGTAGTAATGGGAAACTTTAATGCCAAGGTTGGAAGTGATAATGTAAGGGTAAAAGAGCTATGGAAAACAAGGAATAAACACAATGAATGAGAATGGAGAAAGACTGCGGAGTTATGTATGCTGTCAAACTTAGTAATTGGAGTACCATCTTTGCACATAAGGAAATTAAAACTTACTTGCACTCACCAGATGGAGTGACCAGGGAAACAGATTGACCATATGTGCATATATACACAATTTAGAACATCATTGCTGGATGTCTGTGCATACAGAGGGACAGATGTAGGAAGTGATCATAATTTATGCATAGGTAAATTGAAACTGAAATTGAAAATTCACCATACTAAAAGAGAACAACTGCGAATAGACAGTCAAAGGCTACAAAATAAAGAAGTAAAAAAGGAATATCAGCTCGAACTTAAGAATAGGTTCGAGTTACTAAGTGTGAAAATGAACTCAAGAAAGAAAAAGATGAAACTAGCGATATTTAATACTAAGAATGCAACAGATGAAATCCCAAACTAAAGAGGAATATAGACTAAAGACAAGGAAGTGAAAAGAGCGGCTAGAAGAGCATATGTCAATCGACTGGTTAAAGAAGGGGAAAAGGCAGCTAAGACTGGGAAAAAGTAAAAAGCTATACAATACACTAAAACAACTTACTGGAACTTTTGTTTCAAAGGGTGCCCAATCAAGAGTAAAGATGGTAAAGTTCTAACATCAGATACTGAGCAGAAGAAAGATGGGCAGAACATTTTGAAGAAATATTGAATAGACCTGATCCACCAGTACTACTCAAGTTTGACGAAGAGGCAAAAAATAGCTCTCTACCAATTAATGAAGAAAAAAAGTGTAGCTGAGGTCGAGGAGGCAATCCATTCCTTGATAAATAATAAATAAGTCTGTGATGACAACATTACTGCAGAAATGCTCAAAATGGCTGATGATACAACTATTAGCCAGGTGCAAAACTATTTAATGAAGTATGGGAAGAAGAAACTGTCCCAGATCAATGGAAAAAGGAATAATTGTTAAGTTCCCCCAAAAAATGATCTCAAAGATTGCAACAACTGGAGAGGGATCACCCTATTATCAATAATGACCAAGACTTTCTGCAAAATTATTCTTAATAGAATCAAAGGAGCAATGGACACAACCCTGAGAGAATAACAAGCTGGTTTTAGTTCTGGGAGAAGCTGCTTAGACCAAATAATTACCCTACGACTAATTTTGAGGAACATATTGAGAAGCAACAACCACTCATACTAAATTTCATTGATTTAAAAAAAAAAACTTTGATAGTCTACACAGAATCTCCCTGTGGAATATTCTGAGATGCTAAGGAATACCAGACAAAATAATAAACATTATTAAGAGCCTCTATGATTGCCCGAGTGGTTACCGGGGCCCAAATTTGGGTGTAAAGAATAGAACCACTGTTACATGCCACTCATGTCGTAAGAGGCGACTAAGGAGGTTTGGCTGAAATCGGATGCATGTGTCCTGAACGTGTAGAAGCCTACCAAACCAATGTGCAAGGCATGCACGTTCTTGGCAAAGATCAAACATATCACAAAGAGTGATTAAATTGGTCGTAAAGAACGAACGCAAAGAAGAAGAAAAAGAGAAGTAAATTTTGGGGGGCGTTGAGGACCATCCGCCGCCCCCTTAAGCTGAAAATTCAAAGTCCCACACGTTCGCTTCATAAAAGATGAAAACATTTGTCAAGAACTATTATTTGCAAGAACATTAGATACGGACAATAAAGACAAATCTATATTTGACGCATTGGAATACCATTTTAAGAACAAAATACCGCGAATAATATCTTGTATGCTGCCGATGGTGCTCTGGGAATGTTTGGATGCTAGCTAGTTGATTTCATATTTTAAAAAAGGTCCAAAAAGTAGTCGCGTGCATTGTGTGATTCACCGACAGCGTTTTGTTACAAAAAATATTAGTAATTGTCTGCATCGCGCATTAAAAGTTAATTGTATATCCATTACAGGACTTTGCGAATTCTTCTTCTTCTTCAGCGATCTCTGGTCATGCGCTTAATTTACTGGACCACAACGGGCAGACAGCTCAGGTCTGTCAGGTTTCCCAAAGCTTAGTTTCAGGTCGACTGGGTGTGGCCACATGTTGCTTCTCAGCTCACACAGAAGAGGACAGTCTTGCAGGATATGCTCTGGTGTCTGTTTCCCCTGTTGACACTGGCAGATAGCTGTTTGACTTTTTCCCTAGTCGAAAATGTTTGTTAGTCTGCAGTGTCGGTGTAGTCAAATAAAAGACCTGGTCTTTCTGCTTAGGTCTTTGAGTGAGTCCCAAATCATACCCAGTGTTTGTCTTCCGTCTCTGGATTTTCTCTGATGGGGTTTTTGACCTCTTGAAAGACAAGGTTTTTAAAATTGCTCTTTGGCACTGCCCTCCTTAGCTAAGACATCAGCACTCTCATTGCCTAACCACGGGAGATGGAATCCCCCGTGAATTTCTCCCCTTTTGAAAGCTGGCAAGTTCTCTTTGTAGTTTTGTACTGTGCTGTCAGTGGTTTAGCCCCCAGGGCTTGTAAGCTGACAATATCTGTAAAAATACCATCTTGCTTGCAGCTGCTTGCAGCTTATTCATGTGCTGTGCTGCCATAGAAGGGCTTGATTTCTGCTTTGTGTTGGAACATATTTTTCCCAGTAGGAGCCTAGAACACAGTGGTAGACTGGGTGCCTAATTCCCTCCTGCTCCCCCATTCAGGGTTGTCCTTGCCGATCCATCTGGTAAATTCTTATCCATGTCTTCTGGAAACATGAAAGGAATATTCCATTGAAATTGCTTTTTACAGATTAGGCTCGGCATTTTTCTTTTTTGGGATGGAGGTTGAAAGTTTGGGGGTACTGAGTCTTTATGATAAAAAAGAACTTCAGGTAGGAATTATGATTTAGTGTTCCAAGTATGTTTCTATTTTTTTTGCTTTGGGTTTAGATTTGTCCCTTTATCTGTTTTTTTCTAGGCCTTTTTTTCATGCAGTGGATGGGGGCATTTTTTTTGATCCTTTCAGTCTGTAGAATCATTTTTCTCCTTTTTCTTCTTCGGGCTGGATTTTGGGCTCCCTTTTTTCATTTCTACAATTGGGTAGTTTCAAGGCCCAAAATAGTAGCAGACATTTTTTGTTTTTTTTCAGTATCGTTTGTTTGAAGGGGCTGCTGATATCCATGTCGTGTATTTTCGAGGTCGGTCTAACTCCCCAGTGTACACCTGACTCAGGATTCGAATATCAGCTCCCCAGGTTTTCCCAGCCAGTTTCCCGTCACACTTTGCCCCCATACCCTTTTCTGTTTGTTTCCATTATGTGATGTTTCCATGTCAGACGTTTCCCTTTAACCCCAAAAAAGGTTTGGGAGTGGGGGAAGGGGAACGATATCATCGTTAAATTTCAGCCCAAGTGTTCTTCCTTTGTTGACAATGAAAAAGCGTTGCTATAGTTTTGCCCCGGTTTTTCTCCCCCCATTTACTTGCCCACATTATGACGCTGTTCAGGCTGGCCTGGGTTTAAAGTAGGACCAAAAACTGGAGGTGTCCACAGCTAGATCATCAGCATGGAGGGGTGTGATACATGTCTGGGGAGTTTGTGGCATCTTATATCCAGGAAAAGCAATGGGGAAGTACGCTGCCCCGTGGGTCCCGCCTTTAAATTTTAATCTGGGACTGTGCCTCCCCTCCCTTTTTAAAATGTTGTCATGGGTAAAAATTTTTTTTTTCCCTAGTAAATTTTACCCCGATTCCACTGGAGCTTTGGGAGCAAACCATCTTTCCAGACTTTGTCGAAGGGCCTTGGCATGTCGAAGAACACTGTGAGGGGTTTTTTTCCCTTTTTTTGGAAGCCATTTTCATGTCCTGTGCGAGGTATGCCACTTGGTCATGTGCTTCTTTCGCCAGCCTGTCTGGGTGGATCCCGTTTAGGTTGGTTTTAAAAAGGGGTCTAGTGGTTATACTCTCTCCAGTTTTCACAACTTAGCAAACTTATAGGGCTGTGCTCCTGGGGTCCTTTTTTTCTTTTCCACTTTTGAAAATTGGGTGGATTTGGCATTTTCCGATGTCGGGGCCCCCTGTCTCCCAAATATTGTTAAAAATCTGGGAGAAGACTCTGTGCTATTGGGGGTATTTGTTTTAGCATTGTTTTATCTCCATCTGGGCCCGGGCCTTTTTATTGGGGTTTTAATTTTCTCAGTCATCAGTGTGATGTCTCCTCCTCAGGGTTCACTTTTTGCTTTTGAATGTACTTTATCTCACTTCTGACTTCTTTCCCCCTGGCTTATTGGCATGGCTTTCTGCGTAACACTGGGCCATAAATGGCTGCTCCTTTCCTTGGGGAAGTTGTTTCTTTTGGGGGAACTGTTTTCCCCCTAATGGTTGCTGTTCAGGGGTTTTTAAGTCTCACAACTTTTACTTTTTTTTTTCAAAAGGCTTCTTTTTCTTTTAGGATTTTCTGCTGGTTTCTTTTTTAAAAAAGGGCCTTTTCTCTATTGTGTTGCATTACATTTGGTCCGTTGGTGGTTCCCTTGATTTTGGGACTCAAAGGAAAAAATGGAAACTTCCCTGGTGTCCAAAAGGGTTGTAGTTTTCTCCCCCCTCTGGGGATAGCCTTTTTGGATCTAAATGGCTTTATTGAATGAACGTGCATCTCTGTCCACTTTTCCTGATTGATTAATTTTTTTTCAGTACTTGTCTCTAGTTCTTGGGAAATTCCAGTTTCCTTTTGTAATTCCAACTAGGGCAGAGTTTGTAAGTTCCTCCTTGTTAATGTTATTTATGGGAGTTTCATTTATGGTCACTACCCCCCCCAACGGTCGCAGACTTGCCTTTTTTATCCGGGAAAGTCGTCGGAAAGCCAGATCTGGGGGGCTTGTTGTGCGCCACCCGGGGTAGCATGTGTGAGGATCATCTGGGTGGTTGAGAATGGTGGACTTTGGTGATCAGCCATTCTTAAAGGGTTTTACCTGGGATCTGCGTGTCATAGCCCCAGCTTGGTGAGTGGCTGTTTAAGTCTCCTACTATAAGCAAGTTGTTTTTGAACTTTGATATTCCCGCCCCAGTTTGAATGGAGGGTGGTGAGTATATATTGTATAGTGTCATCTTAGTGTTGTTAATAAGGAGTTGAACAGCTATGAATTCTGTGCTCATCTGATTATTGAATTCAACTGCCGGGATGGAATTACGAACTAGGGACTTTTAATAACCCCCGCTTTTCAGCCCTGTTTGTGATTTTTTTAGGCAAATTCGTTCAGTAGTTTACCATTGCTTTCGAACGGTGCCATCGTTCTTTTGTAAAAAACCACGCGAAAAAATTTTTCAACCCAAAATGTCCGGCGTGATTCGAACTCAGAACGAGGGTTTAGACAGTCACTATCCCTAAGAAACGCCCTCCATCGGCATTTCGTATTCAATTTCACGTTTAAATGACCAGAAGAAATCCCCCGATGAAAAAAATTTTTTGAAAAATTTGTATGAAAAAAACGGGCTTCAATCGTTTACTATTGCAAAGAAATTCGATGGCTGTGAACGGTACCTCTCTTCTTTTTCTTTGTTCGTTCTTTGACCCAAATTTTAATCCCTTTTTTTGATATGTTTGATCTTTTCCAAGAATTATGTTGCACATTGGTTTGGGAGGCCCCCAAACGCATAGACTTCAAACCCGGGCACATGATCCGATTTCAGCCAAACCTCCCCAGTCGCCTCTTGAAGCATGGCAGGGAACAGTGGTTCTATTCTTTACACCCCCCAAAATTTTGGGGCCCGTCCCCCTCGGGGGAGGTACCCCTTTTAATATGATGTTATGAACTCTTTGAATCACAAAAGGTTTTTTTTTTGAAAACAAAAATGATTCTTTTAGATAGATTTTTTTGAAAGGTTATGAAATATTGCTAATCTGTCAGATTTATACAAACATTTAATGAAAAGAACTTACAACTGTAGTAAATGATTCAATTTAAATTCAAAGCAAAAGCAATTATTTTGGTTCGTGTCAAAACTTGCGTTGTACTAACATTTGACAATGTTATCAGTTCTCAAATCTTTCTTCAATGGAAACAACTGATGTTGATATTCTTGTTCGCATTTGAAAGCAGATAAAAGTTTTTACAATAAGTTTTCAGAATTTACTAAAAATGACCACTCCAGATTGGTCATAGATTTTATTGATTACTAAACTGACGTCATTGCACTCCGGACAGACCCATAGATGCTCAGTCTCCCCCAACAGATATCGAAGAGTATCATCGAGGGTTTCCCTGTGGCTCCTGATTAAACACACCTCTCACTCTGCCTCTCAGGTAACAGTTCGACTTGAACAACGGCAACCAAACTGTTAAATCGCTTGATCGATTCAAACGATTTTAGTGCCCTCATCCAATAGAGAGTCGCGAAGAGACCGAAGAATATCCCCTTTATCCATCTTCAACACCCCAACAATCGATGCTGTTGATGCAAGCCTGCCCGCTCTCTCATTACCGTAAACACCCGCATGCCCAGGACATTATATCCATGTAAGCCGCGGGAGTTAGAAATTTCTTAGACGACATCCACTCATACCGAAACCTGCCCTTCTGGATTTTGTGAAGCATCGACTGAGAGTCAGATACAACATCTGCCCCAGTAAGTAAAGTCCCAGAGATCCATAGAGGACAGCGTAACGGCCTCAACCTCCATCATCATACTAAAGTAGTTGTCCTGATGCCCCACTTCGCCTGCAACAACCCTACCATGGCATTAGCCAAGAAACCCCAGCCGGACTTCTCCCCTACGATGAACCAACCCATCGGAAAACATCATCCTTGCATTATCTTCTATCAGCTGCTTAACTGCGAGATCAGTTTTCATGTTGCCCCAATCCTACATTCCTTCCAAGAGTAATGATAACGTTGAGATAGTTGGTCATGCTACCATCTGTTGGGATCCATACTTCCCTTTTGAGGGTCGCAACCGTAGTCATCTGGGCCCAAATTTTTCTTCAGCCTGGGCCATCCACGACATGCCACGCTTGATTCTCGTGCCCTAACATCATTAGTGTTCTTGTGTAGTGGATGTTTCTTATCGGCAGTAACCCGCATATATGCCTTAGTTTGGGGGATTGTATGAGGGGCGTAGTGACAGAAGGCCAATCAAAATCTCATCTTACAATCGGGGTATCTCTAGTGCAGTCAGGACTATACGCATACCTTCATTCTGAACCCGTTCGAGTCGTTCACATTGTGATCTTGATATCGTAAAAATTCCGAGTCCGTAATCTACCACTGACATAACCAGTCGATCAAACAAAGGGAAGTAGTTTTTGCTCAAGGTGTGCCACCATAACTTTAGAGCGTAAGACCACGCTTGCACCGTTGTATCGTCGTTCAATATGGTATTTGAAAGATAGACTACGATCAAGGTTATCCCAGATAGCGCAGCCTGTCTCTGCGCTCGATGGTATGTTCATCAAATATTACACGGGGTAGGACAGCCTTGACTATGTGATTATTCAACGAGCACCACAACACAAATAAACTGCTCAGCAGCTGTCGACACTCACCTTGCAAAATGTATAGGCAAATTACAGAGAAGATAGAGCCAGAAGGTAATTGTCACTTAGAGAATGACCACATCCTCCCTGACACTTTGGACAGCTACCGGCCAATAAAAAAAAGGGGCAATTTGG
>JADZMA010003079.1:0-10328 GCA_020796225.1 Arion vulgaris
AGCCTTTTTGGGAAAGGGTACTATTTAGACCGTCTATTAACATGGTGACTCTCTCTTGACTGGTTATTAGGACACAAAATATGTGATTTTATTTGTTCAGTAGGAAAATTTGTATGCTGCCAAGTCAGTGCACAGTTAAATGGTGTTATTAAGCAAAAATGAGTCTGGGTGCATAAATACTAAATGATATATAAAAATAATAATAAACAATATAAATAATTAACTAACCATCATAGAATAGTTTACTTATAATCACAGTTTCATTAATATACATCTGTGTACCACAGTGACTTAGATAAGTTGAAGAGTTCTGCCTCACATATTCTAGTAAGAGGGATAACTTCACAGATTAGTCAAATAATAGTAAATACTAAAATATAACCTAAACCAAAACCATGATTTTTCTTAAATTGCTTGGCCCCAACAACAAATATTATCACGAGCCGCCACTGATCACAAGTGTTCACAATTTCTCATAAATGCTAAGTCTTACTTCCAAACTACAATCTTAATTATAAAACTGACTGTCTGTTTATGTGTCACAGGAAATACTTGAGAACAACAAACTCTGGAATCATGAAATTTGGGCCTCTTATTCCTGCAGAAATTTGTAGATCAACATGAGCATTTGAAACTTTTTTTCTTCTTTATTTATCGTTTTATCGTCTGTCTTCAATAGGACTAGAAACTTGATCCCACCTACACCGAGATATCTCTATAAAAATATTCTGGTGGTTCCACAGGAGCAATCCAAGTACTTTGGAATGAGGAGAGCACCAACCTCTACGCTACAGAGATCTCCAAGTCATTAGCTTTACACCTGCATGTTTTATATGTTTAGTCATGCAGAGGGACTGTAGAGTAGTTGATAGTAGCTCGGCCTGCTAAGCTGTGAGCGCCCTCATAGCTCAGGTTCGAACCTACTGGTCCGGCATTTGTTGAGTCCCCTGGTCTTACTCAGGACGATAACGTGAGTACCTTCTGAAGTCGGAGAAAATCTGCCTGTATGGCGAGGGAATACTAATTACGAGTACATTGAGCACACGCTGCCAGTGTAAAGTAATTTACAATGTGCACGCTGCTGCCATTGTAGAAATTGGAAAAACGGATTTTCACGCAAAAATCAGTTTCAAGATGAAACTGTCTCAGTTGAAAGCGACGAAAGAGAAAAAAAAAACGTCATGGGTGAAGGGAAAATCATATGCAGATGAGCTGGCTGGACTGGCCCGCATTTATGGCAGGGAAAATTATGGACATCACAAATGTATTCTTTGAAAACTGAATTAGAGACATTAATTGAAATGATGTTTAACTGTGGACAAGCAATAGATTCTGTCTGTGGGGCAGAGAGAGAGAGAAGATGTACCAAATAATGCCTCTCATGAAACATAAGTGTTGAAACACTGGTATGGTTGCATTGAGGTGGGGAGGGAAGGGAGAGGTGGGAAGGGGAGAGGGGGTAGTGTATATGGGTTTGTTCAATGTGGGAAGATGTCAATTTGAAGATCGGAACTGAACTGAATAAGTCTTCAGTTTTGAAGTTAATCACGCCCGAGTGGTTACCGGCCCAAATTTGGGGTGTAAAGAATAGAACCACTGTTACCTGCCACGCATGTCGTAAGAGGCGACTAAGGAGGTTTTGGCTGAAATCGGATGCACATGTCCTAAACGTGTAGAAGTCTATGCGTTTATGGGCCTACCAAACTCAATGTACACGTTCTTGACAAAGATCAAACATATCACAAAGAGTGATTAAAATTGGTCGTAAAGAACGAACGCAAGAAGAAGAAGAAGTTAATCTATATCTAGATCCTCTTCATGTTCCGCTTGACACGTGCGACTTCCACAAAAGATTTCTATTGTTGCCGTTCTGCCACCTTTCTATTAACTGTTTACTACATCAGGCCACAATCTTTCAACTCTCTTTTCATGATTATTTTTCCTGTTTCCTTTGAACATCCAGACTTTCCTTTCACATCTGCTGTGCATCAGAGAGTTGTCCTAGCCAATACTACTACTAGCATTTGATATTAAGCCAATCCACCTCCAACTTCATCTTTTAATTAGTTATTAGTTACATAGGGTCTCCAATGATGCACAGTTTATTTGTTTTAAAAGTTCTTCATTTACTATTGTACTTGGCCAAACAATTTGAGGATTATTTTAAACATTTATCATGGAATGTCTGCAGCTTGTGTATGATGTCGTGGGTCATTTTCCAGCAGTCACTACTGTATAATAGACTCCAGGACAGTGATTCTATATATTTCAAGTTTTGTTTTAAGATTTAATCTTTTGGCTTTCCAGAGTTTGTTGAGCATGGCAAAAGTTTCACTTGCTTTCTTGAAATTTCCAATTATGTTCGAATCACCATCATGCAATACTGTACTTCCCAGGTATGAAATGAAAATTGTAGCATATCCTTTATAGGACGTAGCCATCAACCACAGTAAACAAGTCGCTGATTTTCTAGGCACCACTTATATGATGAGTAGTTTGTCATTTGCTTCTGAACTGTGAGGTATCCTTTTGTAAGAATCTTACGGAAATGAATTTGCTTCAAACTTGTCCTCCGTGGGGTTTGAACCAGTCGCTTGCTTGTGATCGAGCTCACTCACCGCGAGCTAAGACGCTGACCTTTAGTTGAAAAGTTAACACTGAAATTTTACAAATCTGGGGAAAATATGTTTTCTTTATGTAAGCTAATCTAGTAAACCAGGTAACTACCTTCGTTCTGCACGTCTGCAAACAGATCTGGCAAAATGAAGACTACACGATGACTTGCCACCAGACTTGAAAATAAGAGAAGAAATAAAACCAACAATAAGAAAACAATAAACAAATAACAACCGGCAACTGAATAATAGACACAGAATCAGTAACAGAATATATTTGAAGTCAGAGAAGGAACACCTGTATGGCAGGGGACACTGATTAAAAAAGATAGCAGGCCTTCATGCAAAACTCAGAAGCATCACACCAGGCGCCCAAAATATGTCTGAATTCATAGTGGGCGAATGCAAGAAAAAGCAACAGAATAACAGACAAAGTTTACACTGAATGTAATTATCATATATATACTACTAGCACATTAGACTAACTCAATATCTATACTACGAGCGCATTAGACTAACTCAATAGCTATACTACTAGCACATTAGACTAACTCAATATATATACTCATGTAATTTACGCATTAGACTAACTCAATACTATACTACGAGCGCATTAGACTAAGTCAATATATACACTCTTGCGCATTAGACTAACTCAATAGCTATACTACTAGCTCATTAGACTAACTCAATAACTATACTACTAGCGCATTAGACTAACTCAATAGCTATACTACTAGCTCATTAGACTAACTCAATAGCTATACTACTAGCTCATTAGACTAACTCAATAGCTATACTACTAGCTCATTAGACTAACTCAATAGCTATACTACTAGCTCATTAGACTAACTCAATAGCTATACTACTAGCACATTAGACTAACTCAATAGCTACAATTTAGACACACAAGCATATTTGCAAAGCGATGATCAGTTTTGATATCAAAGTCTATAAAGCGAACCTCCCAAAAATAACAGTTCTAATAACCATTTTATGCCCAGGGATTTCACCCAAATTGGGTGTAAAGAATAGAACCACTGTTACCTGCCACGCATGTCATAAGAGGCGACTAAGGGAGTTTGGCTGAAATGGGATGCATGTGTCCTAAGCATGAGAAGTCATGCGTTAGGGCCTACCAATCAATGTGTGACGTATACACGTTCTTGGCAAAGATCAACGTATCACAAAGAGTGATTAAAATTGATCGAAAGAACGAACTAAAGAAGAAGAAGATAACCATTTTAAAATCCAGACTAGCACCTCTGAAGTCGAAGAAGGCATGCCTGCATGACAGGGAACATTAATAATAAAGAAGAGGCCTTCCGCAAAGTCAAGTGCCATACCAGGTGCAAATTCATAGCATGCAAGCAAGAAGAAGAAACTGAGCTCATCAATGTCTTTGAAAAAAAACGTATATAGAAGAAATTCTTAAAATATAAACAACAGAAAAGCACAAATACATCCATAATACAAGAATTAAACATTGAAAATTATTGGCAGTGGAAAAAATAGGACAATGAAAAGTGAAATAATTTGATCTCATACAGTGTTATGAATATTTGAGAAGACAATCATTGAAGGGTGTATACAGGAAAGAGAAAGATGGGAAGGACAAGAAAATGTGTACAAAGATTTAATAGATGAATTGCAAATGGATCCATATCTGTAGCATGATAGCTTACATTAGATGTATTTTGAAGAGATGTAAAAGCATGATTGCATGTAAGCAAAGTTCCATAAGAGACATGATACTGAATAAATAAATAATAGATTTTACTAACACATCTCACAAACATGATAAATATAGTTAAGGTGCAACAAAGTGTTAACTTACTGGTAAAATGAAATTCTTGAGCGGTGGTAATTGGTCCGTCATTTCATCAATCCATGACTCCAAATCAGAAACAAACTTACGATTAAACTGAACCTGTTCTGCAATTTTGAAAAAAAAGTATGTATAATAAGTCAGTGAGGGATAAGTCAGCTCTATCAGTCTCCCCTATAACCAGTCAGGTCTGGTGCCAGGGATACAGCCCAAAGTACTTTGAAGGTATTTTATCAAGTACCTCTGAAGTCAGAGTAAGGCTCGCTAAATGGAAAGGGATGCTGAGATAGAAAGCAAATGTTCCTCCAAAATCAGTCAGAGACAATATATTGCCATGACTATGAATACACAACAGGTGAACAGGAAAACTGAAATAGTGTTTGAATTATGTTTCATTAGGAACACCAATCAATAAAAACGTATATAAATTATATTATTAGAATTACAATTATTTTCAATTTCCTATCTCTGCTTTTCTCCTGCAGCTTCCTCCAGCTCTTCTTATATTGTTGATATCTGCCTCCGTGCAAGTATATGGGTGTAATAATGTAATAATGTTACACTTACCTACTTAAATGAGCTGTCCGAGCAGAACTGAAAGGTGTGGCAATATTTGAACCTACATCTTGTAAAGCACACTGGATCTGAAAATAAAAACAAGTTAATCTACTTCTTCAATCACATTAAAAATATGTTAATCTACTTTTCAATCCCTTAAAAATATGTTAATCTACTTATTCAATACATTTAAAAATGTTAATCTACTTCTTCAATCACATTAAAAATGTACACGTATTTAATAATACTAAAAATAATAATAATAGCCATCATCGCAAGTGATGATGACAAAACCTCAGACGTGTGCTCTGCACCTCTATGTGTGTGTGGAGGTGACTAGAGAGTCTAATCCTCGAACACACCCCTACCAGGGTGGGGCATACATGATCAAGGTTTACATGATCACGTTAGACATGTCGATGTTATGTGTTCTGTCTTCTTCTTATGCTCGTTCTTACGACCAATTTTAATCACTCTGTGATATGTTTGATCTTGCCAAGAACGTGCATACGTTGCACATTGGTTTGGTAGGCCCTAAACGCATAGATTTCTACAAGTTTAGGACACATGCATCTGATTTCAGCCAAACCTCCTTAGTCGCTCCTCTTATGACATGCGTGGCAAGTAACAGTGGTTCTATTCTTTACACCCAAATTTGGACCCGTAACCACTCGGTGCTTAAATATATTTATATAGTGTTAATACTTGCCAGCTGTAACTTGTCTGTCAACTGATGTCCGGCCTCTTTACAATGTTCAGCAGACATTCTGAAATATCAAAAGGCAAGAATCATGCAACTAGACATTCCCCATAAAAAGAAATCTGTTGATATGTTTTTAAAATTAAAATGTATATGACTAGACAACAATGATGTGTGTGGCTTTTTTCAGGTGGAAAAATAATAAGAGATGCCAGTGGGCTTCGAGACAACCACAAGTAGTTTGACAATGGACATGCAGGCGGTTACAGAGGCGGTGATGTGGTTATCTCATAACTACTCTTCTGTTTTCATACACAGTGACTCTATGAGTATGATTTGTAAAATCAAAACAGGAATGGTGAGATGAAACCGGGTGGAGGTTACTCGGGCAGACAGGGATCAGAGAAATCACTTTATTTTTTTCTCCTGGGACTGCAGGAGTTGGTGGTAATGACCGAGCTGATAGATTGGCTTCTATGGCTATGATATCAGAGGAAGCTGTAGTGGACCGAAATGACATTCTTAATGCAATGAGAGAGTCTTTCAGAACAGAGGAGTTTCAAGGTTGTGAATCCCAGTCGCTGAACAGATTGAGAGAGATGGGTGTCGATATTGGTATAGTCCAAAAAGAACGACATACCAAATATGCAAAGAGATTGATTAATCAACATCGAATTGGTGTTTGGGCTGGGCTCTGCTGGATTTGTTGAGATGGAGATCGAGCATCTATGGACATGTCTGTCTTTTATGGTGGTGAACAATAACAAGGAAAGCAAGCCATCATGCAAAAATCAGTCACAAACGCCATACCAGACTACGCCTGAATTCATAGCAGGCAAATGCAAGAAGAAGACCTCAGCAGAACAGACCAGATCATTATATTTCGTCTATGTGTACCGGCACCCAGACTGACAGACACACATAAACTAGAATAAGTCTAATAGCTCTATACCAGTGTCAACAGACACCAACACATTATCTCCAAAACTGTCTCTCCTGGGTGAACTGAGAAGCGCATGTGCCACACCAAATCAGCCTAAATACTTTGCTTTGTAGAAACTTTAAGGTCCTCAAACTGACTGTCCAATTAATGATTCAATGAAACTTTATTAAACACAACACAAACAAAAAAACATAATAAAATAAAAACGACAAATAAAAATGTATAACCAATAGCAGATGAAAGTTCATCTGTTGTGCCAAGAGCATCGAAGATGATATCATCTTTTGGCTTTCTGACACCTGTAAATGTCACGCTGTTCTAATATATAAAACAACATACAAACAATAGCAGTTCTATTTATATAGTATTTTAAATAGCAATTCATACAATGAAATATTATATGTGATTAGGTCTTGAAACTAGAGAATAACACATATAAATGCAAAGTATTTTAGCTTTACAAAGTACAAAAACAATATTCAGTGACGTTTTGACCTAAAGGCCTTTATCAAACAAAGGATACTCCTCCTTCTTCTTTGTGTTCGTTCTTTACGACCAATTTTAATCACTCTTGTGATATGTTTGATCTTTACCAAGAACGTGTAAACATTGCACATTGGTTTGGTAGGCCCTAAACGTATAGACTTCTACATATTTAGGACACATGCATCCGATTTCAGCCAAACTTAGTCGCCTCTTACGACATGCGTGGCAGGTAACAGTGGTTCTATTCTTTACACCCCAAATTTGGGCCCTGTAACCACTCAGGCAGAAACAAAGGATACAAAAGAAGCGAAGACATTCAGAATTTCTTTAAGGCAGACATAACATATACAGTGAGACAATAAATTACTAATGGCCTTAAATGAAAATAGTGACTACCTACAAATGTAACTGCTCAGTCTAAACTAAATGACAATATGACTAATAGTTGTGAAAAATGATAAATAGTATTATCAATATAATGAAAGACTGCATTTAAACTATGTAGCAATGGCGAAACACGTAACAAAACCCCATAATTAGTGTTTTAACGTGTTCCACTTGCTACATAATTTACTCCAGTCTTCCTTATATCGAACTGAATGCATGGTTTTCCTCATGTACTATCAGGTTCACATGGGCCCCATAAGCCCAGTCAGATCGCACTCCAGAACCAGCTGGGTAAATGACAAAGTCATATGGATGGGAGTACCTATCAATTAGGCCTCTATTTCTACACCTGTAACTGTCTGAACAATTCTTAGAGATTACTTAGAACGCCCTGGATAGAGAAAAGAAAAAACAAGAAAATACAAAACTTACGTATTGTGGAGCATTATCTTATAAACAACATCATGTCATGGACAATGAAGTATTTTGGTCCCGTTAAATGACACAGTGGTTTGGAGAGAACAGAAGGCATGGTTCTTGGGGTAGAGACAGGGACCAAGATGAATGGCAGCTGAACATCAAAGAAACCTGAACATAGCATTAGAAGAGGCAGAAGAATTTACAGAGACAAGAGTTTTCAGGTGGCAGTGATGAAAGCGCTGTTCAGCAAGGGAATGTTACTTGATGATGAACCGTATGAACTGTCTGAACACATTGAGATAACATGCAACAGTCATCAAAAATTGAAAATGTTGGAACACATTCTACAAGTAGGCCAGCACATCCGGTTTCTACAACGCTTTTTATTTACTAGGGTAGCTTACCTAGGTCCTACATCAGTTGTCTCTTACAACATGCATTGTAGGTTGCAGTGGTACTATTCTTTGTTTCTCTTGCAGGCCCGGCCCACAAAAGGTGTAATGAGATATGGACTTCTTGATTTTGTCTGCTTTAATTCAGTACTGTCAGGGCATTATGATTTATTTATGGACTAAAAAAAAAAGAAGATGCTAGACATCTAAACCATGGACAAGAAAAAGTCAGTAAAAGAACTGGTAACACATGCACAGACTAATGTTTAATGCCTTATCCCTGTTTTTGTGTATATCTTTTTGAAAATTTTATTGGGCACATTGTCAACCTGGTTAAAAAATAACATTTGTTTTCTCTGAAAATTTCTCGCCAAATCATCACTAAATTATACAAACAATTGTGTCCAACCATTCATCATCATCATCATCTGTTTTTGGTCATCAACTAATGATGCATGCATTTACCTATCAAGTCTAGGATCACTTGTAGGGTAGCAACAAACAAGTTGAGACATTAAAAAAAAATTTGGGAGCTTAAAATTGATTGAGTATGCTGGAAAGCCACTGTCAGGCAAAATTAATTTTAAATGATTTTTTCTAATTCTAAAATTGTTTTACTGTTTAATTTTTAAAACTGGGACCCTTGTCAACTACAGAGTTTTTTCACTGCACTGATGTCCTCCTTTTAAGAAAGAGATCAGAGAACACATTGTCTCATCAAAGTGCAATGTTGGTCCTATCAATCTTTGATTGCCTTTCTTTTTCCTCCTCCAAGACCCATAAAACTAAAGTTTTGGAGTAACTCAATTTTTTAAGAACAGGGTAATTCGTTTTCAATTATTACTGTGTCTTCTTCTTCATTCACGTTTAAAGATGGTCTCTGTTACAGTGTGTCAAAGTTGACAACAAGACAGTGATATCTGCATTTCAGCCTACACATTCATTTTCATTCGTTCCACTTATTGCTTTTCAACAATCAGAACCATAATCCCAAGTGGTTCCGGGCCCAAATTTGGGGTGTAATGAATAGAACCACTGTTACCTGCCATGTCAGCGGAGAAGGCGCTAAGGAGGTTTGCTGAAATCGGATGAAAGTGCCCTAAACATGTACAAGTCTATCGTTTAGGGCCTATCAACCAATGTGCAACGAAAAGGCTCTAGGTAAAGATCAGGCACATCACAAGAGTGATTAAGGTGGTAAGAAACAAGCAAAGAAGAAGAAAGAATAATGTACAATAAGGCTAAAAATTATTGCCTTTTTAAAAAAAAGTTAAATTGCATATCCTTTACAGGACTTTGCGAATCAACCCCAGCTTTTAACACTGTTTGTGATTTTTCTAGGCATTATTACATTCAGTAGTTCATTGTTTTTCTAGGTGTTCATCATCCTTTGCAAAAATACCAACATTTTGAAACCCAAAATGTCCGCAGCGTGATTCGAACTCAGAAACCGATTGATAGACCGGTCCCTATCCCTAAACACAGACGCCACCATTGCTACTGAGAGTGGGTTTAAAGTTTGGTGCAATATTTCTACAGATAGGTTATCTATGCAATAATATAATCCTCTTGTACCGTTATCGTTACATAGGGCCATTAAGACTATAGATGGGAACAAATCTAACAACGCATAAATCTGTTTACTCACATTAGCCAATCATGTCAACAAGATCAATGAAGTAGAAAGACGACAGCAGAGAGATTTAAATTGCATTACAGTATAACTTAATGATAAGAAAGATTTCACTATCGTCTGACATTAGTGATATTCAACTGACATCCGCTTGCAGATTTGGATGCTTCGATTCGACCGACAGTAAATGACAGCGCCACATGATGATTGAAAACTGGATATAACAGCCGTCTCTGCATTGAAGCATTGGATCTTCCCCGATTGCTCATTCCCTTTCAGCTAACTGAATGATGTTTCTGTTTAATTCTGCTAATTTTAGTTCAAACACCAAAAACAGATTTATTCATTCATTTTTATTTTTCATTC